>VYYI01001693.1:0-18036 GCA_021029175.1 Bilobella aurantiaca
GAATTTTATTATTATTGTTTATTTTAATTTTAAAAAAAGAGTTTTATTTTATTGGGTTGGATTCAAGTTGGGTTAAGGTTCGGTTAGGTTTAGTTTATATTTTTTGAAAGTTAAAAAAAAATCAGAATCATTTTTCCCGTAGTTTTTCATCCTATTTCAAGCAAAGATAGCTAAAAAATTTCTTTTAGATGATAAGGTAGGCTAAAAAATTATTGACTAAAATTTGAAGTATTTTTACCGTTAACAAGATTTTTCTATTCCATAGGTGTAAATATTAAAGACGATACTATAGAAGCAAAAAAGGCAAACAAACGGTGCTCGGCTTAAATTAATAATTCAATAGTTTAAATTATATAAAGTGTTGTTAATCTTTTAACCAAAAAATAAACAAATTAATTAAAATAATACCTACGTGAATTATTTAGAAATGTAAAGGATAAAAATTCCATGCTATAAACCTTATCCCTCTCTTTGATTTCAAGTTAAGTTAAAACTACTTTACACAAAACTTGTGAAAGAACGTTATTCAAAATGAGTATATTAACGTTTGTAGTTTATGATTTGTTTCACAAAGTTTTTTCACGATTTGAATGCGGCCAGCCTTGTTTTTACTACTGCATATTTAGTAATGATCGAAATATACTTGGAGAGAATTATATAGAAAACCTACAAAGAAAAGCACATATTAGGAATGTCCCAGCAATTGTTGAATATTATGATAGCAACCTCACAAGGTAAAGTTGTCTAGTGACCCCTCTAGTAAAATAATTTTTATAAGAAAAAAAGCTAAAAATCAATATTTCTATTTAAACAGAAAACTTTAATCGGGTTGGGTTTGGGTAACCTAAATCGACCCAACCCCTTGGGATAGTTTTTGACATTAAATTTTTTGCATTCCTGTTCCCTACCAATTTTCTTTCATGGTGCAATACCCTCAGGGGTATAAAATAATATATTTTGTTTATTACAAATAGTATAGGGAACTAAACAACATTACCTTAACTTAGTGATGAAAATAATACTGATGAACAAAAACTAAGAAAAGTGGAATACAAAAGCGGCCGAATAATTTTCTTCTATCAAGGAACCCACAGGTTGAATAGCTCAAATTTGAAAGAGGCCTCTGAAACCTGGACTTTAAGGAACAAAGTGAATATGCATTTTTTAGTGGGTCAATTCCATGCTGATGAACTTGTTGCTGTGGTGGATTTTTTTGTTACGATGATGAAAGGAAATTTTTTTCTGATTCAGTTTAAAACGAACTTGCTTAACTCGGCAGAGTTATCTATGCTTAATTTAGGGACACAGCATTTTATTCCAGCGGCAACAACAAGGTAAGTGAAACGATAATTAAACAACTTGATTGAATTTTAATACTAAGACGAATAATATTCATTGAATATTCGAACGTCCTCTTAAGGACGTTCACATTTGGCTGCCATTTGTACTTCTTGGCTACTTAGTAGTTATTTGTTTAATATCTAGGATTATTGAAACCTTAAACTTCAAAAGTGCAATAGTAACCAAAGTAGTTCCACTTCAAAAAGCATGCTAAAGCCGTGGGACATGATCATGTTTCATACATAGCTCAAAGTTTATAGTATCACAATTTGGTTAATCCTAGAGCGCTGGAAATATTAATTACAAGTGAAATATTTTTTAAATTAAAATCAAATAAAAATGATTAAAAACTTGAATACCCAAATTTGAACGGGCAATGTGGTGACTTGTAGTTGTTGTCTTTTGAAAGAGCATTGCTATTTCATTCCACGTGCAATTGGAATGACATATGGTGAATTCACGGTTGAAAGTTTCGCCCTAATTCACCAAATGTCGGTGCAATGCAATAGCTTTACACTAACAAAAATTGCTTGCTTTTGCATTTGTAAAGGGCAAAAAGGCTTCCTTCAAATTAGCACATTCGGATTTTATAGAATTTATTTATTATTATTGAGAAGTATCCATTTGTAAGTTTTTCCAAGGAACAAAGGTTCTGAGGCAAGTGCTGTACAGCAGGTTTGAGACCCAGAAGCAGATGTAGTTTGAAATTTCCTGTCAAATGCTGCTCTCATGTACTTGTTGTTAGCTTTTACCTAGCGCAAGCATACAGAGCAGATGCCTGCCGTTTTTCGAAAAATCTACAATTGTTCACTTCATTCAGATACTTGCAAGGTACTGGTCCAGAAAGCATCGCAGTGTCAAACAGAATATTAGGCACTGTCGAGTACTGGGCTGGATTCAGCCCCATCTCTATGACTATAGTGTCACTCCGCTTACGAAACACTGAAAGTTTGAGAACAAATTAACCTAAAGTGGTAACCCGTACTTGATTCTTCAAAAAAAAAACTCCAGTAGGTCTACTCATCAAGGAAGGGGTGTATAAATAGTGTGTACGTTACGTATGTTTCATTGTATCTAATTATGTATGCAAGTTCCAGTTTCTCGAGCAAAACACGTACAAGTTCGTGTTTCATTTATGTCATTTGTCATATTTTCGTATCTCGACAAACATAGCATAAGTCCAGCTGTGTACTATAAAAATCGAAAAAAAAAATGTTCAAAATAAACGGTGAGGTCACATTAGTTTTGTGAAATAATAGTAATAATTGAAAGAATGATGGTTCCAACGAAGCATTTGATAAATATATTGGTACACAAACTTATTAATTTGAGAGAGCAGGGCCCCGTGGAGCAGAATCCAAAGCAAATGCACTGTTGTCCTTGCAAAGCAAATGCAGAGTTGCAGGAACTGTTTGGCTTTGTCAGAGCCGCGTCATGTGCCATGACTCAAAAGGCCGGCAAGAACATCAGGATGACCCATCCAGAACACACTGCTTTGAGATGTTACAAACTGAAGTGTCAGGCAAATGACATTAAATATGAGACGTGATACTTCTTGGACGTATCGTGCTCGAGGCAGGTAGTAGTGAGGAATTCAACCAATTTATTCGAATGCAGTTGTTGTAGGCGGCAGTGATAGGCCGGTTGTAAGAATACATTTTCTTGATCGCCGGAGGGACATTCCGTCAGGGCATAGTGGAACGATAAACGAGAACCACAAAAATTGCAAGCTATTTTCTTAAATGATCCCAGATTTACCCATTTTCCACTATTAAGGAGGCTGTCGTGGCACAGTCGAATCTGAGCAATTCTCGTCACTATAAAATTTGGGGGCTGTTTCAGTAGGTAAAACTTTGTCGAGAAACTATTTCCGGTCAGCTCGACAAATTCCGCCGGATGTAGATCCCCGTGAACTATCAAAATTTCGCAATCATTTTGGAAATGCTACAAATAATTTTGCTAGCTCCACCTACGCTTACTCGCAAAAATTAAAAGCAGAAAAACTTTAAGATAAGCACAGCTTAATGATAGTACAGATATTATTAAAAAAATTTAATGATTAAGGTTTTATTCCTCAATCTTTCTTCCAATCAGACTCTACGCAAAAAACGTTTCTCAAATTAATTAGATAGCTTCTACGGTAGGGAAACCGTATTTCATTGTTGTAGTTCTACTTATTGTATTCCTTGTTTGCACTGCTCCATAGCCTTCACGCCTGCAGGGAGTGGTGAATGTAAAGAAAATTCGGCATCTTTGCGGCTGGTTAAATTTGAGATTACAGAGTTATACAGCTTTGAGGCGGTAATTACTTACATGCATACAGATCAGCGTAGTCTAATGAATTCTAACCAGGCTACTGGGAAACTTTTTCGGATCATTTCCATGTTTTCTGCAGCCTAATATCACAAATACAGGCATGGAGATAGCCAGAGGCTAGGCAAATCTTTAAGGCAAATACAAATAGCAAAGCCTGCTTTTGGCTGGAGATAGGAGGATTCGATCCCACATTCTCAGGCTGGATAGAGTAAGAACACAGAAGAAAACTCTAGACCTTCTAGACTGTATTATAATAAGTAAATAAGAATGGGACCCTCGATTTGACATATATAAAGTTGACGATTATTGCGATTTGATACGTCTGTTTGTTGAAGAGCGAAAAAGGCGTATAGAATGTTTCAAAAAGGTAAATGGTCGTTATTTGACATTCCCGCAGAGCGGACGATCAACATGAATGGAGAGGGTAGGGATGTGGTAGGGAGAAGGACTCATTAGCATAGATATTGTTATCAATAGAATGTTTCAAAAGGGTTTAATTCCTAAAGTTTAGTGAGCCAACACGTTTATAAAAGCGGAAATGAGGTTTCTATTAATAGAAGTCTTTGTTAAACAGAGAGTGCGCTTTTTGCTAATAATAAATTGTAAAGCAACCAGTTTTTTTTGTTAAGTGTGGAATTTCCAAAACAAAGCTAATACATTAGTATGGGCAAATCAAGCGGAATTTATTGGAAGATCAAGGTTGTAACAGTAATCACTAGCAACTCGACTGCTCTAACAGCTACTTTTAGGTCTACAATCTTTCGTAAAATGAGACAGGGGCATAGATGTGCTTAGTAAAGACTAAACACACATTACGGTTTTAAAAAATATGACCAGAAATTTCTGTTAAAATACTTGTGTTTGGAGGATAGTCTTGTTTGACTTCTCTTTATTATGGATGATTAAGTAATGATCGTGCTTCTGTGCCAGAGTACAGTATAGGAACCAGCTATAACTTATTTAATATTTTTAAAATTTTGCCATTTTACTAAAATTTTATTTTCGATTATAGCAAGAGCCTCTTCGATCAAGAAGGTTTGAAATTAGTTTAATTTTAACATTGCACATTTGACAAAATGTTGTCAAAGTTTTTCTTTTACGATTGAATAAAGGTAAAGTTTAGAAAAAGGCGTCAAGTCCATGATATGAAGTCTGACTCACAAAGACAACAGCAAATTTTCAAGTTTTTACACATCTCAATAGTAAGTTTTGAATTTAAATTTGGTTCTCTCTAAATGCAAGCTATTAACAAGTTTCAAGCCGTGCACTATTGTAAGTTTAGAAGTTTGTATATGGAGTTAACGGATAACCTCATAAGCAGGACATTTCCATGCGTATAATGAACGTTTGTCATGCGCAGTACGCCAAATCTGACCTGCAGTATCCAGTCTTCTATCCACGCCTGGCGCAGCACACGGATACTTCAGGCTTTCCTCAATTTTTCATCAATGACTGGCTGCAATGTTAGTCGAGTACTTGTGCTACTATTGTTCAAAAATTATTAGCTATTAACTGTACGATTTTAGTCAAACAGTTTATACTTGCTTTATCAAATCAAAATATTATTTTTTGAAACAATGTCTATGTATTCGCGTAACTGTTCCATACCAACAAGGTTTGGAATAGTAGATAATAAAGCCAAAATTATGAGCAACCGCACGGTCATTTTTAACTTATTTTATTACTATTGTCAACAATGGTTTTGTTAGTTTTAGAAGTAAAACGGTTTATCTAGTAGCAAAACTATCCAAAGCGGCACGGATTTTTTTCGGATGGTTTACAATCCGGTAAGGTAAGGTAAGTCAAACGATAATAAAAAAAAAACTGCATTTTGTTGTTATCTTTGATGTAATAGAAGTTATTGGGGAAGAAGTATTCAGAATTGAAAACATTTAAATAATTTAAAACATTCAAAATCATGTTGTGTTAATTGACTCGATGCAAGGTCGATTAATTATCAATACAGCTAATTATATTCCTTTTTGTTAGTATAAATGGGTTGTACAAAGCTGAAGATTTGGCAAAAACGTATGATAAATCTAACAGGGATTTACTTGGAAACAATGTTGTCTTTGATACTTCGCCTTATGACTGTGTAAAAATTGCTAATTTTCCGAACTATATCGAGTGCAACAACAGTAATTATGCAGTTATGGAATGGTTGGCTCCATACTACAACACTACATTGATTACTTATGAAGATATACCCTTTGCAAAAATCGTCCTTCGAATAGTGTACACCAGATCGGATGAGGATGTTTCATTCCCAATTGGAAATTTTATTTTCAGTCGTATAGTGAACAAGTATTTATACTGTGAGAGTAATAGTGAATTTATTTGGTCTGATGCTACTGATGTAGTATTATTGACAATTGCATTTGACGAAACCACTTGGATATGCATTATTGCTTCAGTAGCAGTTGTCTCTGTAGTTGGATCATGTAGAGGAAAAATTGTCAATTTCTTCGATACCTTCTGCGTCTTTACACGACAAGGAGTCAATAACTTTACAACTTTACTTTGCATTTGGTCTATGGCGGTATTGATTATCACGTGAGTCTATACCATTTATAAATATGCTTACAAGAAAACTTATACAATAAATAGTATTTATAAATAGGTGTATAAGGTTACAAATCCATACAATGATTTAAACATCAAAATGCTTTTGACAAAAAATAATATAAATAAATTTTAATGGCAGTTTTTTTTACGAATCGTTTGTGACTAGCAACACGGTTGCTCCACTAGATCCAAAAGTATACGAGAATGTATCAATTGCCTTAAAAAGTGGTCGCCGTGTTATTTTATTTGATGAAACTAACGAGATGTCTTATTTGAGTGGTTGGCATCAGGAAGCTCTGGTAGACCAAGTCAATGCAAGTCTTAGAGACGACTTGGCACCAATAGTTGTTGATGGTTTAAATTATTTTAAATATGTAAATTTCAAGAATCTACTTGGCGATGCTGAGTATGATGAATATCCACTTTTAACGCAATATGATATTTTAAAGAACATTACTATAGAAGACCTTGTTCTCGTTGAATCCTATGTTGCTGAAGATGTGTTGATGTTTACAAACCTTCAGAATCGTCACTTGAAATGCTACTTAGTAAAAGAGGCTTCCAAAGCCACTTACATTTACTTTCTGGGAAGAAAATCATATTTCGGTGTAAACGTGGATAAGTTGTTTACATCATACTATGAAGCAGGCTATCATGTGTTTCAAAACCGAAGTATAATGGGTCCACATCGTAAGCAACTTTTAAAAACAACAAATCAACTCTTGAGTGATGGCGAGGATGTGGAGGAAATTCTGGGGAAACGCATTTTTAACCCAGTTGCTCTGCGAAGCAAGATTTGTTTGCCATTTGTGCATCTTGGCTACTTGGTATTTATTTGTTTAATATCCATAATTATTGAAGCTTTATACTTCAAAGGTGCAAACGTAACCAAAGTAGTTCCACTTTAAACAGCATGCTAAAGCCGCGTGACATGATGCACAATTTTGGTTAACCCTAGAGCGCTGGATTAATTAGTAAGTGAAATATTTTTCCGATTAAAACCGAATTAAAAATGATTTCATGCGTAAATCAGAACGGGCGATGTGGTGACTTGAAGTTGTTGTCTGCCAGTGCATTGCAATGACATTCAAAGCGCATTGCAATGACATTCAAAGTGCATTGCAATGGCCATCCAAGTGCATTGCAATTGGAATGACATATGGTGAATTCATGGTTGGCAGTTTCTCCCTGTTTCACCACTTGTCTGAGCAATTGGTATTATTGGCAAAAGGCAAAAAGGCTTCCTTCAAACTAGCGTATTCTGATTTTATTGAATTTACTTGTCCGAGAAATTGATTTCGAGATTCACTGAGATGTGAATTTCCTACCTATAATCCCTTGGAAATGCAATTGATTAGATATTTAGAAGAATACAAACCAAAAATCCAACATTGAAAATCCTTCACTTTCCTAAGAATTATTGATACGACATACTGAAACCATGAAACTGTAAAATAAATTTTATATTCTTGTTATAATTAACTTACTTGATTTTTGTGTGGTTAAACTTCAAATTACAAATGTTGCTCTAGTTGTAATTTCACGTTTAACTCAAGATTTGTATTGTACTTTTTTTTTGTAAATTTTAATTATACACCAGAGAATATTGATGTAGATAATTAAACCGGAACTAGAATAAGATTTAACTTATAGTTATAATTAAGGCGCGTTGCGGCGCACTGGAACTGCTGTTGAAAAATATCAAAGTTTTTGTCTTTAAAAAATATGAGACGACAAATGAGGTCAATAAAACTTAATTACATGAAATCAAGTATAAAATTACGTTTAGACATTACTGGTATTTATATCTGTAACTTAAAAACGTTTAAAATTTAATTTAATTTAATTCACATTAGAAATTGTGTGAGTTCAACCGAGGTCAGTATAACATTACATTTAGACATTACTCGTAGTAGTCATTGTAACGTAAAAACGTTATTGTCCGTATTAGTAGCGGCAGCGAAGCTGAAAGCTACTAATGTTTTCGTGATCTCTGTTTGTCCGTCTGTCTGTCTGTCCGTCCGAGTATCACGTGTATCTCAGGAACCACTAAACATATCCCAAATCTGCTTGCCGTGATGTGTTCCAAAGGTTCCGGCGCAGTTCAAGTTTGTTTTTGTTTGACCGGAAGTGACCCCCTTAGGGGTCAAATGTCAAGGTCAAGGGATATATCATTCTATGACAACATAAAAAATGACCCTTGCAAAAGTGAAGAAGAGCAACACTTGCATAGAACACTTTTCTCTATGACCCCTAAATGACCTTTCAAGATCAAACTCTAGTTTTGCATGAAACAAAAGGTTATGATGATCCTAATGAGCTTAAAGGCCTTGTATACTTGGAAATGGCCTATCGACTTCCGAAAAGCAAAACTTCTATCTTCTAGTCTAATCTTAATATTTTTTTAAGTTTCCTACTTCCGCTACTGGTTGACCGTTTTGCCATGTTTTATTGCAATTGGTGGGAAATCCATAGAATTGGTGAGTAGCTTTGCCTAATTTTCACGGTGCACATGTAAAATTTGGGAGCTGAAAGTTCAACAAAAAAAACTCTTGCACTTGCAATTCTACGGTAGGAAGGCAGGGTGAAAAATCGAATCCTACCAGCGTCGTATTACAAAATCGTGCTCCGCTCCTACTACACTATTCCATACCTCTGTAGAATAAACTCTGTAACTTTGGAATAAGCTGCATTATTGAGTGTGTTGTGGAGTCTCTCTTGATTTTCAAAGCAAGATTCATTAAATGCTTGCGATAATATGAAAATCACTTGTTTGGTAACGACGAATGTTGTATGAATTATCTATAAGCATAGGTTTCTTATCAAATGAAGGCATCACAGGCACGCTTCTCTTTCCCTTAGAATAAATTAAGCATTAATTTGACACGTTCCTTTGTATTTATCCGTGCGTTAAAATTTGTATGCCAATATAATGGCTTGATCTCAAGTCCTGTAGTCCAGGGTGTTAGGACCCTTGTCCTAACATGGGTAGGTGCCGAGATCTAATCCCGGCACCAGCACAGCAAACAAGAGGCTCCTCGGTGATCAACCTCATGTTCACTGCCTAGCAGAAAGTCTATTAGCTTCAGACCTCGGGACTATAGGCGAATGTCAAAGAGCAAAAAAAAAATAATAGCTGGGGTTAGGCTTGGGAAACATTACCAGCTAAAAGAATAAAAACTCCCGGAGATAAAAATCTAGAAAATCTACAAACATTTAGAATCAAAATAATACTATCGTAATTTGAATTGACAATGCTATTGGTAAGTAATGACTTTGGATAGTAGGTTTCAACGAGAGAAGTAATTGTGCAGAAATATTTGTTTACAGTTTCTTAAAGTTTTGTCTTTATTTCTGAAATTTATTACTAAACACAAATATTTGTGTATTGCGTGCTCAGCTTCTGTGCTGAGTAAATTAGAAGCTGTTCAAATCTTCCAATACAAACATCCATCCTTCCCAGTATCTTCTACCAGTTTTGGTATTATTCTCTTCCCTCTAACAATTCGCTCAACTGGGGAAGTTTTTTCATCTTGTTTCACTTGTATGCTCGTAGCTTTTGTAAATAAATTTTCCAAATATGAAATGGATTCACGTTTAATATCCTCAGTGTTTTGCTTTTGTGTACAAACATAAATGTCTTCACCCTCTTGCAGTGCCCATCGCGAATCTGTTGACTTGCATTCATCTGGAAACGTTCGTAAAAGGACCTATAATTGAACGAAAATTATTAAATGTCTATGAGATTTTACACAGTACATTTTTATAGTATTGCAATCAATATCCAATCACATGAAGAGCATACCAGAGTATTTTTAGGAATTTGTTTTCACAGTATATACATCTAAATTATATACTCTTCTAATTACTTTTTTAATTCTAAAAAAACAAGCCAATTAAAAACAATCGTATTTAGGTTTAAAGTAAAAAAAATTCTAATACTTGCTTTGAAGCGAAACGAAAACAATTACAAGAGCCGTAACATTTATACATTTATAGTTCAATGTAATACTTTTTAATTTTAAATTACTTACTTCCTTGGCCTTCGACAAGTCTACTTTGGGAACACCGTGAATAACCGCGTAAACAGGAGTCGAGAAGAAAACTTCGAGAAGAACAAAGAGGAGTAGAACGGTTTTCTGACTAATAGAATGCATTGTCTTAAACAATGAAAGTAGTACTATTACTATAAGCACGAAAAGGATTTGTTTTAATAAATTAATTTGTTGAAGACTAATTTTTATAGCTATTTTGTTCTGTCGTCATAGTCTGAATTATGCAGGGAATTCGAATTTGTTTTTTAAAGTAGATGTTGGGTGGGGTTTTCAATTTTTCAAGCAATTCACGCAAGGTTGATGCTAGTAAGCATTTGAGCATTTTGAAAAGATTCAAATACTAGAGTTCTAAATATTTTGAGAGTTTTTAAAAAAAAATATAGAGTTCCCTTTCTTTCTTAACATCCAAAAATTGAAATTTAATTTATAAAAAAAAATCTAGCAATTAAAATTGAAAATATATTAATTTTTGAGATTGTGAGTCTTAGGATGTTGACAGTGAGGATTCCGGATTCTCTTTCCACCTAAATTAAGCATGACAATTCAAAACTTGTAGCAAATTTACACAAACAATTTTTTTCCTTTTGCTTGTTATAGGTGCGGGTAGTTGACAGGTAGTTGTTTAGAGTTAGGTGATGGCTACATCGTACAATTCTCACCCCAAAAAATATCACCTTTAAAACCATTGTGTAAATAAAATTTAACAAAAATAGTTTCTACTAGATTTTTAGCCTAATAGAAGTGGCAATGCAAAACAATTTTTTTGCATAACTTGTTTTTGTAAGTCGAAGTTTTTGACTAGCAACAAATGGGCTTAACTCATAATTCTCCTCTCTCCCTTCTTCTTTGCCTCGGTTTGCCTTGCTGGCATAACCATAAACCAACCAAATTTTAATAAAATCTTCCCTTTTCTTACCTACTCCTTTCAAATTTTATCATTTATAAGGTATAAAATATTGATAAAACGTTTAGAAAATCCAGACGTCTAATTGAGCCCAACGCCCAAGGCCCGTATTCCGGGGGGTGAGGACCTTTGTCCTAACTTGGGTTGGTGCCGAGATCTAATACCGGCAACAGCACAGTCAGCACAGTAGAAAAGTGGTGGTGTGGTAGTGGTAAGTGGAGGCCTGGAAAGTTGCGGTCATGGAGGCTGACCATGCATGGGTGGGTATGCGTAAGGTGGTGCTCAGCCTACGCCTAAGCAAGAGGCTCCTCAGTGGTCACAAACCAATAGAAAGTCCATTAGCTTCAGACCTCAGAATTTCCTAGTCAACTCAACAGGCCGAGACCACCCTCCCCCCATTCACTAGCACACGACGCAAACATTGACCAGGCCTATATGCAAATATCAAAGAGATTACAAAAAAAATATGAAAATAATATAGTAATTAAAATTGAATTTTTTTTTTTGAGATTGTGAGTTTTAGGTTGTTGACAGGGAGGATTTTGCTCCGGATTTTGTTTCCACCTGAATTTAGTAGGACAATTCAAAAGTTATAGCAAATTTACACAAATAACTTTTTTTTGCTTGTTTCAGGTGCAAGTAGTTGTTTAAAGTTAAGTGTTGGCTACATCGTACATTTCTCACCCAAAAAATATCACTTATAAAACCATTCTGTGTAGATCGGATTTAACAAAAATAATTTTTATTACCAATAGTAGTTTATGAGTCGTAGTTGAAAAAAGGCAAGTTTTTAGCCTAATAGGAGTGGCAATGCACGTCAATTTTTTTTTGCATAAATTGTTTTTGTAACTCGAAGTTTTTGAATAGAAAAAAGGGGCTTAACGCATAATCATAACTCTCTCCCTACCTCTTTCCCTCAGTTTGCCTTGCTGGCATAACCCTAACCCAACCTAATTCTAACAAGATCTTTCCTTTTTCTTACCAACTTTTTTCTAATTTCATCAATAATAAGGTATAAAATATTAATAAAAATATTTAAAAAATCCAGACAAATAACTAAGATCACGCCCAAGGCACGTATTCGGGGGGTTACGACGCTTGTCCTAACTTAAGTAGGTCCCGAGATCTAATACCGGCAACAGCACAGTCAGTACAGTAGAAAAGTGGTGGTGCGGTAGTGGTGAGTGGAGGCCTGGAAAGTTGCTGAAAGGCTGAAGGGTGGGTGGGTATGCGTAAGGTGGTGCTCAGCTTCTGCCTAAGCAAGAAACTCCTAGATAGTCAACACCACGTTCATTGCCCACCAGAACGTCCATTAGCTTCAGGCCTCGGAAATTCCTCGTCAACTAACAGGCAGAAACCACCCTCCTCCACTCACTAGCACACGCAACCATTGACCAGGCCTATAGGCAAATGTCAAAGAGCATCAAAAAAAATTAAGATAGTCCTTGTTTCCAAATACAACAACTGGGCAAATTTTGTATTTGTCACTGATTTTTACAAATTTTTACCTTTTTAATGTTTTCCAATATTTCAGAACGTTTGTAACAAAAAATTATTGCAAGGGAGCTTTTTACTCCTTTCAAAATTCAAGGTGACAATATAAAAACTTCAAGATATTCTTCATAATTCTCAACCACTCTTTACGTTTCTCAACATTTTCAAACGTTTGGAGAAAAAATGTTTTACTGCTTGTTTTAGGTGCAGGTAGTTGGCAGGTTGTTGTTTAGAGTTGGGTGATGGCTACACCGTACATTACTCACCGAAAAATATCACATAAAAACCATCGTGAAGTCAAATTGAACAAAAATAAACCGACTCAAACGCCCGTAACTTAAGTAGCGTATTGTACTGATGTCAAAATACTTTCCTGCAACACTAGCAAAACTACAAAGAAGTAAAAATTTTGGGGTTGGGGTCAATTACAAGCTCATCCTAAAATGGTAGAAGGGTTGCGGGTCATACATGAAGCTGAAACTATAATAACTTTTCGATTTATACAAAACTAGCAAAAACCCGTACAACCTATCTTTTGGTTTTTTTGGTTTTGAGGGTCTTTGATTTCATTTTAATAAGAGGAGATGGTCTGGAGTCGCTTAGATCCTTGAAAAATCATAACTTTTTGTATTATGCTAAACTAGAAAGAAAAAATAAAAAACCGATTTTTCAGGTTGCGGATTATTTAGGGAGTCATTGATATAAAGATGAAGGATCACTTTGGTCTTTGAAATTATCATAACTTTCGTTTCATGCAAAACTAGTAAATATCCGGCAAATTCAAATTTTCGGATTTAGGGGTCATTTAGGGGGTCGTCAAAATGAGGGTGAAAGGTATGACCCCTATGGCCCATCTTCAAACTTGCCCTTACTACCTATTCCTGCAAAAAAAACCGTTCGAGAGTTATCGCGCAACCATGCGGACAGATGGTCGGCAGACGGACGGAAAGAACATTCCCATAAAGTAGCTAATAAGCTACTTAATAATTGTAATTAGAAATAGCAGATTTTGATTCGTAGTTTAACATAAAACAAGGATCTAGCCTGGTAGGAGTGGCAATACACGTCAATTTTTTTTTGCATAAATTGTTTTTGTAACTCGAAGTTTTTGAATAGAAAAAAGAGGGGCTGGAGTCATAACTCTCTCTCCCTCCCTCTTTCCCTCAGTTTGCATTGCTGGCATAACCATAACCAACCTAACTTTTAAACAAATCTTCTTTTTCGTCGCCTACTCTTTTCTAGTTTGCATCAATAATAAAGTATAAAATTATTTTTAAAAAAATACAGGCAAATAATTAAGATTCCTTAAGGGAGAGATTAAGAGTCCTTTTTACCAAGTATAGTAACTTTGCAGAATTTGTACAATGTCACTGATTTAGAACAAAAAATCCAAATATTTTAGAGCGTTTGTAACAAAAAAAATTATTGTAAAAGCTCTTTTTTATTCTTTTGCAGTTTTTTTATAAAAATAAATTCATAGTGACAACTTAAAATCTTCAACATTATTTTTTAATTTCTACTAATCTTAACGTTTCTCAACAATTTCAAATGTTTCTAAAAAGAGAGTTTTTACCGCTTGTTGTAGATGTAAGTAATTGACTGGTATTTCAAAGTGTTCGAGAACAATCTTGATAAAATTTCAGGAGAACAATTAATTTTTTTTCGAGCATTGCCACACTAATTGCCACACTTGTTTACTGATTAACTTTGCCTATTTGCCATGCTTTTCTAACTCGCTCTATTAGGATTTGGTGAATGCAAAGTTTAGCATTTTCGATAAGTTTTAATAAGGAGTTAATAATTAACCACTACTGCACTTATGAAGTTCATGAGGCTGACCAAGTTTGTGTATCAAAACTTTTACGTCTGTTTGGCGTACTAAATAGGATGCGAGCCAAATAGAGTAATTAGATCTAATTTACGGTTCCACCAATATCTCTTGTCTTATTGTTAAACATTGAAACATTAAAAGTAAATGTTGCCTTCTTTATGTTTAGTTATTTACATAGTTACTGAAATAAAACTCACAGTGTTTAAACGATTTAATCTAAAACCTCAAGGTCATACCGCGTGATTTGTATGAAATTCCCGAAGTGTAAGCCACTGTGCAAGAATCATTTTGCGTATTACCCTTTCTGTTGTGTCCAATAATTTCATATTTTTGTAGCCAAAGAATTTTATTAAAAAATATGAATAGTGCCGAACACACTATTTCCTAAATTAAATAAAAACTGAGCATAATGAAAGGTGCCGAACTCGATCTCTTTTTAAATAAGACAAAAACTGAGCAAAAAACATTGAGCAGAACTAAATTTTTCAATAAAACAAAAGTGGAACGAAACAGAACATGGTGATCATCCAATCAGTTGCTAGAAATTAGTTGCAAAAAGCTGATTATTTTTAATTAGTTAAACTTAAGAACGTCAAATTGCATGCAGATTTCAAATCTCAATTATCCCAAATTGTGTCATTACTTATTCATTAATCTACAAATAATTTAGAATCGTGATAAGCCACTTAAGTGTGATAGTTAACGCAAAAACTCTCATTTACTCAATATGTCAAACTCAATTTCCAAAAGTTAATGACTGTTAATTGTTATTCATAACTAATTAAGAATTCATTTTGAGCAATTTAACTACAATAGTTAGCTTCAGCGTACGTAAATGCCAATTTACATATCTAACTCAATTCCCAAAAGTTAATTATTACTACAGTGCACCTCCGTTTTTGTCACCTCGGATATAGTTACACCTCGGTTATACTGAACTACTTGGTCAGGCCACGACTATTGGAGTTTACATACAAATCAAATGAATATAGTAAACCCGCATAAAGTAAAACCTCGGATATTGTGAACCAATTTTGTGCCTAACTTGGCAAATGCTACTCGGTGTTATTCTGTTTTTGCGGAAAAAAAGTATTGTTAAAAATAAAAAAGTCGGATTTCTTTTTCATTTTTTTCATCATTTTGTGCAATTGTAATTAATTAAAAAGACGTACGTACAAGTTTAACACTGAGCAATAATCAGTGTCGCTTCAAAGGTGTCGATGAAGGGTATTGGTACCCGCTACAGCATATCAAATGCTGCAATGAACTTAATTCTCAAATATAAGGAGAAGTTTGAAATGGCTTTCGAACACTATCACTAGAAATAAGATTATCAAATTTAAATGTAATTTACCATCAAATTTCAGTGTAATTTACCATCAAATTCCTGTGTATGATTTTTTCTTGAAATATATAGGAAAATTATAGATATTTTTTTTCAAAATTAATTTAATGTATTTCAGATGTATTGTAACAGAGGTGAACTGTAATTTTAAAATCACTAATTGGGAATCGAATTTACCTAATTAATTTCATCAATAGTTATGTCGTAGTGACCAAAATCATGAATAAAGGGTCGTTATTTGACATTCCCGCAGAGCGGATGGTCAACATGAAAGGAGAGGGTATGGGATTTGGTAGGGATAAGGACTCATTAGCATAGATATTGTCATCTATGCAAATGAGGGCAGTCTTTATCAATTCCGACAAAGCCTGTTGGGAAACCTATCCGGAAATTTCCATATCCTCTGTCTGAGTATGCCAAATCACGGAGATACGGGAATACTCAAAGTCAGAGGCAAGGCAATTCCTTTTAGGGGAAAACCAACAGCAAAGACTTTTTTGTGGCCTTAGCCAAAAACATAACTAAAAATTGGGTCTTCTTTCCTATGACTCAATGAAGGTAGGTAACACCGTTGTTAGGATCAACGAGAAGTATACAACAACATTGCTAACATTTCTTTTTAAGAAATAATTGACAGCTTTTAGTATGTCTTTGGGTGTTCCATTATAGCAAATTTTCACTACAAGGCGCCGTGAATGAGCAATAGCTGTTTGTACAATTATTAGAAAAATTTGTTGTTTCAGCATTTCGATTATTAAGCAGAGAAATATTTCGGGTATGATTTGACAAGTTAGTTGACGTGTCTCACTTTCAGAGGTTTAAGGAGTGTCAATTAAACTGCACATTATGGAGGTAAACCATACTTAAATTCTATGATTAATAAGTTTGCGGTATAAATTAAAGCAATTTCAAAGTGGACAGTTTTGTTCATTAACCGGATTTTAGCCGGTTTACGTGAAGGATACGTGATATAACCTAAAAAATCAAATAATTAAATGGAATTTGCAGCTTTAAACATTTTTGGGACAAATTTCTTTGTCTTTTTAAAACTAAATTAGTTAATTTTTAAAAAATAAGAACACTTTACTATTGTTCCTAAATGGCTGAAGTTTGACAATTTGGCCTGTTTGGCTAGTTCTAGTTTCAGAATTTCGTAAAATTTGTTTGAAGTTATTAATTAACGTTAAGTTTTATTATCCTTAATTTACGTATTTCCTATAAAAAGCACTATTTAATTTAATTTTATTTATAGTTTGAAGTTGATCATCAACATTAAGATTTAGCGTTAACTAAATATTTCCCTTAAGGGCATTACATGAAGCACAAACCATCCATTGCATGAGATGCTCCGATATGTTGGCGAAGAAACAAACCAAAATCAAACTCGTGTAAATTGCAAATGCACCTAATAGTAGCCCACTTTGAAGATTAACCTTCTTTGGATACTTGCTCCTTTGACTGTAATGTGTCAAGATGATTTGAGCATTTGCACTTACGTTATGTGCCTTATATTTAGCAATATCATACAATCGGTTCCATATTCCCGACTGAAACATACCCTGGAATCTGTAATGTAGCAAATGTAGGCGATCAAAATACAGCACCTTTGTCGCCCAGAAGCTCCTTTGTTTTAGATAGGTATCTTGACCGTAATAAATTTCTTCAACTGTAGCCGACTTGCTTTGAAGTATCTTTAGGAATGTTTGATCTAAAATGTATTTTTCCTCCACAAAGATAGTATCGTTGCATTTTAGCAACTCCTTATAAAATTCTGACCCACTTATATTATGCGTTCTATCAAAAATAGGCGTTAGACTGTTCAAAAGTTCGAGAAATTTTGACTTCATTTGCGTAAAGTAATTGTTTGGAGAAGATTCTAAATTAAGTTTATTGTGGATTGTCCGTATCAACAAACTTTTTGCTCCAATTATGTCACTAGCGTATAACCAATTCTCTGCTACAGTAAAGTTTTCAAGATTTGGCCTTATTCCAGCTGGATGCAACGCTCTATCTATTGGTAATAAAATTCTATACTTTGATAAACTGTCATGCACACTTTTTAGCCGTGTACGCTGTAACGTAACGTATTTATAACTTTACAAATACCTACCTAAGTTATAACTTTTCCTAACTTTACGTTTAGAACTTCGCTTCGTGATAACCCGTGTCACAAATGATGGGCTAG
>VYYI01001694.1:0-18028 GCA_021029175.1 Bilobella aurantiaca
TAGGATGACAAGGCAGAAGGACTATTGATTTGACACAGTTTAAAACCAAATTAAAATTTCATTCGATACCAATTTCTTTTCTAGGCTCTCTCCGTGAAAATCAATATCGCATTCAGACTTGGCTAGACAACTTCACAAGTTCAACTGAAGTCCAATTTTTCAGCAATTTCTTCTGCATGATTCTTCTGACTACAAAGCAACTAATTGCTGCTCGACGGACTCTTAGCATAAAGGCCATGGAAGCTACCAAAATTAGCAAAATTGTCGTCAAAAAAGTTCCAAATAGGGAGGTAAGCCAATTTCAATAATTTCGTAGTACATATTACAAGTTTTTAATGTGGAAGTAAAGTTGTATTTGGCAATTTTTAGCCAGTAAGAATGGAAGAGTTCTGGGCAGACAAAACTGCGGTCATCATATTTTTCCGACGGTTTGGATGACTGTTCTGTCGGCAAGCGGCCCTGGAGATCAGTACTCTAGTGCCCTTGCTACAGGAAAATAATGTTAGGCTGATCGGAATCGGGCTGGAAGAGCTGGGCGTGGAGGACTTCGTCAAGGGAGAGTACTTCGCTGGAGAACTGTATGTCGATTCCAAGAAGTCCACATACAAGACCCTTGGCTACAAGCGATTCAACATTTGCACCGTCATTATGTCACTCTTCAACAGAACTTCTTGGGCTGCTATTTCCAAGGTAGGAGATAAATTGCAGATAGAATCAGATATCCGTCACATATAGTTTTTAAGAATAGTTTTTAGATCTCAATTTCTCCATTTTTTTTTACACAGGGAAGGGCTGCAAGAATCAAGAACAATTACAGAGGCGATGGACTCCAGAACGGTGGTCTTTTGATCGTTAAAAAAGGTGGCCAAGTTCTGCTGTCATATCGACAAGAAAATCCAGCTGAACATATCCCAAATGAAGAAATACTGAAGGCCCTTGGAATCGCTCCAAACCCAGAACGCTTCAGCACAATTAGGATAGAATAGGGCCCTTAAGTAAAGCTAATTAATCATGGTTAAGATTCCTTGGAATATTGACTCATCCTTATGATTTTGTCTCCATAAATTGCAAATTGCAACTGGAGGTGAATGATTCCTTGATGAGCTCATACTTCCAATTAGTCACTTAGCCAACTACTTAATTAATTGCGTAATTTACTGCTCAACGATTTAACTACATATACGTTGCTCAAATTGCAAATAAATACTCTGTCCAATAGTGTTTAGGAAATTAGTTTTATTTTGAACACCATAATTTAGGTTTTGACCAGTTCAGGAATGATTTTGTATATCATCTAAGAATATCACTAAAGAATAGATTTTAGTAGTTTTTCCATGAGATGCGTTTGTTGAGATGCGTCAGGGCCAGTGCGTTACTTTCGCACGGCGTATCCGTAGGATGGAGCAGCGTAGAGGTGGGAGTAAGCTCCAGACAAAATGTTAAATGCCACCGTTATTTGAGAAAGGCACAGCGGCTGGAAGGATCGCTGCACGTCCAGTGGCGCCCAAAAATTCGGAAGCGGTCAAATCCGAATCATATACGGTATGAAGCTAGATTGCCAACAATTTGTAATTATGAATTATTATTTTTAATTAAAGGTTTAACTTTAACTTTATTATTTTTTTAAAAATATAAATATATAAATAATAAATATTTTTAACAGCGAAACTATTTAGCTTACCGGAGTGTTAAAAGAAGGAGCACCAGCGTAAATTGGAGCCGCTGCGAGCGGAAGCGGAGCAGCGTACAGGGCTGGCTGATGAAGGTTTCCAGCTTGGGTTCCAGCGACCAACAGAGCGAAAACAATGAGCTGAAATGTTTTAGATAAAAATAAAAATTATGATTGAAATTTTAATTTTGAATGCTATTTGAATTTGTTCCAGGGTTTCTATTGTCTTACCGAGTTCATGATTGGATGATTGATTTTTGTTCTCGGAGTTCTTGCTCTGAAAGATGCTGTGGATGAGATTGGATGACATTTGCAAAGGATCACTGCGTATTTATAGGCCCAAACGCCCCAAGGGGTGAGCCCTGTTTTGCAATTTGATTTTTAATTGTTGACATCGCATCTTTCGATGCGTCAACGATGCGAGTCTTCAGAAACTGGTTTTTATTTTACTCACTTTCCTGCATTTTGTCTCGTTTGATTACATTTTTTACCCAAACCGGTCCCAGTCATTCCTGTGCTTTTAATTTCATGGAAGAGTTAAAACAGGGATTTAAGGGCTTCAAGTCCCTTCTTAGACGCAGTTGAATTTTATTCTTTGACGTGGCACAATGGGTCACTGCCTTGAGCCCTGTCTCGGCTATTCGCTGGACAGAGCAGCGAAAGTGGTGGCATATATCACAATGGTGATTTTTTTTTAATTCTAAAAAGTTGAACTATAGCATTTGTGTTGAAAAAAAAAACATCATTCATTTAACACAAACTTTACTTCAATTAACGTATAATTTGTCGTTGATGTTTTGAATAGGGAATAAGCGTCGCTAGTATTTGCCTATTTGGATTTTTACTCATCTACTTCTTGGCAAATGGAATCGAACTGCCCAAAGCCGAAGACGAAACTATTTTTATATTTAGTCCATACGCACTACTTGGAACTATTGAAAGTAAGTAATTTTGATTTTGTTTATTTATTAAAAATAATTCAAATTCTTCTAAATAATGTGCTAAAATTGTAGGCTGGAGAATCATAGGCCTATTTGGGATGAAGCTCATGATTTCGCTTGTCATTTTTCTCATCTCGAGATATTTGGCTCACGCTGTTGAAACGGTTTAAAATCAAAATTATATCACAATTTAAATATTCAAATTTTTTTTTGTTGAATAATAATTTAAAATGTTGCATGTTTTAGCGTGACTTTGGTGGTCTACATCTCTGGATTCAAATCAACATGGTCCTTTTCGTTGGTCAGATTTTAACAATTGGAATTGAAATATTCTATCACGAAAACTACTTTTTCTCACTACTGGGCCTCATGTACTTGGCCTACAGCATTTGGGTTGTGAATTCATTTAAAAATGAAGTCGGCATGGAGCTCCTCATAGAAAAAACGCTTCTTACTTCCGAAGGTACAAATCATCGGAAACCACCATTTTTTACAAGGCTTTGAAACGTTTTTGTTTTATACCCATTTTTTTGTATTCGATATTTAATAAAAACAAGCCATAAACATTTGAATATTTAAAATAAATTTTGAAGAGACCTTTTTATGATTCATGAAGCGTGAGTATAATTTTAATCAAGCCAGGAAGTTTTAGAATTTTTTTCGGCTACAAAGTCTCTGAATCTGAGTCTATCCATTTTGTAATTGGAAAGTGGTTGACTTTTAATTGAGATGTTAATTTATTAATTAACTAATGAGTAGTGGATTTAACTAGTTAATTCTTACTTCCGAAGGTACAAATCATCGGAAACCACCATTTTTTACAAGGCTTTGAAACGTTTTTGTTTTATAACATTTTTTTTTGTATTCGATATTTAATCAACCCCAGCCATAAACATTTGAATATTTAAAATAAATTTTGAAGAGACCTTTTCATGATTCATGAAGCGTGAGTATAATTTTAATTTAATCAAGTCAGGAAGTTTTAGAATTTTTTTTTCGGCTACAAAGTCCTCTGAATCTGAGTCTATCCATTTTGTAATTGGAAAGTGGTTGACTTTTAATTGAGATGTTAATTTATTAATTAACTAATGAGTAGTGGATTTAACTAGTTAAAGTGTAAAAACTATCCCTGATTTCTTAAGGCTTGTTAAAGTGGATGGCATTGGACTATTTCAGAAATGAGAGAAACATGTCAAGAGGGACTTGGACTTTCGCAATGACTAAAACGTTTATAATTTAGAATGAAATAAAAAATCATGTGTGTATGACTCCAAACCTGTTTTGCATCTTTTGAATCTGTTCGGAATGCCTCTGCCTCTTAAAGAAGATTTTTGAAGCGTTGTGGGTGAGGTGGCTGACATAGGAAGGAAGAATGTCAGGGTCAGAAGGAGCCCTTTACAATTGGACAATTAATTTACTAATTTCTACCTCTGTAAGTGCGGAACAATTAATGAAGGTGTCACTAGTTCGGTCAAGCATGTCACACTACCATACTTGGGACCCCTATCGATTCCACTCTCATTTCGATTAATAGGGCAAGTGCAGAACTGGGTCAGACCCAATTCTAGCACCTTCTCCCATTCTGGTTTCGGAAGGTCACTTATGCCAAAAAGCTTTTTATTAGCTAAGGGCCCTCTCTAACTGGTCACGACTATAAATACGTTTAGCAATATCCAAATTATCAATCATTCACATCATCAGCTCACCAACAGTAACAGCAAGAACAGCAGAGTTCACTCAAATCCACTCAAAAACTTCAATATGAACACTGTAAGATCATTTGAAGCATTTTAAGTAAACGTGGGTCAAATGTTATATTTTCAAATTAAATGTAAAGATTTTAAAATCAATTTAAAAATAATTGTACTCCTGATTTTACTTTGAATTTTGTCAACTTTACAAATAATTTCTAAACGTTTAGGATCTCGTCGTTTACAGTCAATATAGAATCTTTGAAAAGTTTTTGTATGAATCATGAAAAAATATTAAAAAAATGACAAAATAATTGATTAATCTATAAGTAAAAGTAATTATTAAGAACTAATCTCAATCAATTAAGTAATTAATTAATAATTTTTAATTTTCCAGCTCTTTGTTTTCGCTTTGTTGGTGGCTGGAACCCAAGCTGGAAATCTTCATCACCCAGCTCCCGTTTACGCTGCTGCTCCGGTCGCCCTTGCATCTCCGGTTCTGACTGACGGTAAGATCTAAACGATTCGTACTTATAATTTAAAATTGAAAAAAAGAAAGGTTCTAATTATATCTTTGTGAATGTAGACGTATCCCCAATACAGCGTTCACAGCCCAATTGCCCATCATGTCGGCAGCACTTATGCGGCGCATGCACCAGCAGTCCTAGCAGCCCCAGTTTTCAATACGCACTACGCTGCTGCTCCAGCCTTTCTTGCAGCGCCGGTTCTCAAGAGCCACTTCGCTGCTCCCGTTTACGGTGGACTTCCCTACGCAGGACTCGGACTTCCATACGGAGGCTTTGCTTTGAGGAAGTAGACATTTCTAGTCACAAAATACGAATTCCTATTTATAATTTCTACTAACACTGCACTGCTCACAGAGCTTCTAATTAGTAAACCAAATAGATTATTTTAACGTACTGTTGACTTTTACAACGGATTCCATCTGACACAATTTCCCAATTTTTGTACAAAATTAGACAAGAGAACAAGACCAATAAATTAAATCATATACCAATTTATTGACGGAATTGAAAACACATTGGGTAAAAAATTATGTAATTCATTCTTTGATTGATTTAATGTTTTAAATTAAAGCAACACTCCTTGCGAAAAGTACGTTTTTAATTGGATAAAATACTAGTTGTGCTAATTTGCTAACAAATATATTACTAACTGGTGGCGTGACAGGAAGGAAACTAGTTCACAATTTGTAATCAGAGTAAAGTGTAGTGACAAAAAAAGATCTATATTAAAAGCGGGAGGCCCTTATCCTGAGTGCGTAACAAAGGGGCTCTGCCGAGAATTTATTTGCGTATTTTGCGGTATCAAGAAGGAATGGCCAAACATGCATATCTTAGGACAGGAAGATTTTAATTTTAATTTCGGGTCTTCCGAGGAGGTCAAAGGGCATGCTAAGCAATTTATATTAATTCTCAAACACGGACGGACATGTTTGGCTATTCATATTAAAACGCAAGCTCCCCCAAGGCGGTATGTAAATATTGCGTGTCAACCCATACGTTTTCAATTTGTGAAGTTACTCGAAGAAAGCGTCAAATAGTTTTGTAAGGGTTGATTTTAAATTACTCATGGAGGGACGGAGGACTTTGGTTATAATTCAATGGTTGGATTTATGTTTACGATGACAAAGGATTGTTGTGGTCTTAATTGTAAAGTGTTGATTTATGATTTTTAATTGGGTTTTCTGTTAGAATTGAACGTTGTGTGTGGTTTTTGTGATTTGATTTTCCGTTTCAGTTGGTTGCTCTTTGGCTCTGTTGTGCCTCCCATGGGACTTTCTCCGGAGAAAGTCCAATTCAGTTCTGCAGCAGAGCAAGACGGTGTCTCCCGCAGGACCTCACGAGCCTCGTAACCCTTCTGTCAGGACATGGATCCGGAAAGGATTCACTCCCCCCCCTCCAAGGGCCCTGCCCCTCCCTTCCAAGTGCAGAGGGACTAAGGGCCCTGTCACCCTTCCAACCATGCCAGTCCTCAATTAATCCCAACTGACATCTTTGCGACGCTGAATCCCACTCAACTGTCACCACTCAAGCACGAAGGGCCCATCAGCACAATTCCCTCCTTCCGAAAACTTAGCAGTTTGGAAATTATTGATGGCGGAAATTTGATTAGCCTCCCGATAAAACGTTCTAGAGAGACACGGAAAGTCCACCTGACAAAATCATCCTCTTCCAGCCAAATGAAGGAGCAGGAAAACTACTGTTTCGAGAGGATGTTCAGCAGAAACAAAATGTTTATTCAGTTGAAATAAAAATAAATTAGCTGGAACTGTCAGAGTAAAAATAAACTTAAGACCCAAATTAGAATAAGGTCGTTTTGAATATTTTATGAACCAGTGACGAGTGACGACGACTGACAATAAGTGAAGGATTCGGAAAGCATTCTACGTCGAACTTCCGCTGAATATTCCGCAGTATTCAGCTTCGGCTTCATTATTAAAAATTAATTGTTGTAAAAACAAGTTTTGAAGTTCGAACGTTCTATTTTCGAAAACATTCGTTAAAATTTATATTAAATTCTAAAATAAAATTTTTAAAATTATAATTTTAATGTTTTTTAGCCATTAGGTCTGACCCTAGAAAAGTTTGCTATGTGTTTATACCTAAAATTCTATATTATTTTGCTACCCTTAAGTCGTATAATTTAAACTAATTATTTGCAGAGCATAAGTGCATAAGTAGAAATGTAATATGTTTGATAAGTTTGGCCAAAATTTTGGAGAAAGTTTCCAGAGGCTTTCTTTGGATTTGGAAGTAGAGATTTAATTGGAAGATAAGTTTTGTGGAAGCGGAGCTGGAATGATGGGGCATGAGCGATTGGGCTGCTTGGCGTTCCATTTCGCTTGGCCATGCTTTCTCTGGCTGGGTGGGTGAGGATGGTGGGTGTTGGCGGGTCCTTTGTGCGGAATGATGTGGGAATCCCTGTTTAATTGGTGGGAAGTGGATTGGTAAGGTGGAGTGCTTTATCACTTGGTGGCAGAAGTTTCGGTGTCTAATCCCTGCTTCAACGCCATTGTCCGCCGTCAGCGGGTGCGGAGAGATAGAGGGTCCCAGGGGAGGATCGGCCACTTTTAGGCTCCTCCCCTCGCCACGCCCACAGGCTTTCTCCAGCAACTTTCACCGTACACTCCTCCTTCACAGATTCAATTAAGAGCCCTTATAAATACACCAACAATCATTCACACTCAACTTTCTCTTCCAGCAACGCTGTCGCTTTTCACTTTCCTCCAAATGCCTCACACAGGTCAGGAATTACAATATTCCATTAAAAAAATTATAGCAAAATTTATTAGAAAAATTGTGTTTTCCGTTGTCAGACTGTTCATTTGAAAACTATTCATTTTTGATACTTTTTGATTTCCCATTTTTCTTACATCGAGTGTCAGTCACTCAGAAAAGTTTTTAAAGTTTCACCCCCTGTTATTTACGTGTAAATTTAAAATTAAAAACTAAAAAAAATATAGAAGTGATTGTTGAATTTGTAAATGATAGACAAATTATAGTTAAAATAAAGGATAAGATATTTAAACTAATTGTAATTAAAGACTTGTTTGTAGGGCAAGCAGGTGTAAATCAGTTGGGCGGCGTCTTTGTGAACGGTCGCCCCCTACCGGATTTCGTGCGTCGCAGAATTGTCGAATTGGCCTTGATGGGCGTTCGTCCTTGTGACATTTCTCGACAGCTTTTAGTGTCACACGGGTGCGTTTCCAAAATTTTGACGAGATTCTACGAAACTGGGTCAATCAAGCCAGGGTCCATTGGCGGAAGCAAAACGAAAGTAAGCATTAACTTTTTTCACATATTTCGTAATTAGAAATGCAATTTTTAATTCTTTTTAGCAAGTGGCAACCCCAGCGGTTGTGAAGCGTATTCTACGTTTAAAACAAGAGAACAGAGGGTTGTTCGCTTGGGAAATTAGGGAACAGCTTCTGACTCAACGAATATGTGACATGCAAACGTAATGTTTAATGATTTTTCTTAATATAAAAATAATTAAAAAAAAATGTTTTTAGCTATTTTTTCAAAATTTTGAATTTTCAATTAGTATTCCAAGCATCAGTTCAATTAATCGAATTCTACGTAACTCTGGAATGCTTCATCCCTCTGAAACGGAAACGCATTCTACAAGGCAGGGTTTTCCGGGAAGTATGCAGCAATCCCAGCGAAAAATTAATCAAAACGAATCTACAAATTCACAACTTCAAAATTTCGAATACAAAGCTAAATACAACAGGTATTTTAAAAAAAGCAGTTGCAGAGAATTGGAGAAAGATGGATTAAAAAGAAACTTTAAAAAATGATGTTAAATTTTTTCTTTGTGATGATTTTTTTTAGAAATATTGGCCGCTCGTTCCAGCAACACAACTTCTTTGCGTCAAATCCTATTGCCAAAAAACTTTCCAAAACATGGTGAAAGTACCTCCAAATTATCAAGTTACCAAGTTTCCTATTCAGAACAATTGAACTACTACGGAATCTCACCATTGTACAATCCATCAAATTCAAGTCAATTGATCTCTTTCTACGCCCCACCATACGACCTTTCGCTTCATCAAAAGTCGTCAACGCATTCGGATCTCAGCAGTCAAAACGTTGGCTTCCGATTTTCCAAACCAACGCGCAGGCTCAAATCGTTCACAATCGACGAAATCCTTAGAATAGACTCAAAGCCAACTCCGTTCTGAAACACCAACAATTATTCCAAGGTGAACACATGATTTGATTAGTTGACAATTAAATTATTGCAAATTGTGGTCGCACAACTTTGTCAACATTATGTGAAAAATAATGAGCATTAAGGGGCGGGGGTGGTGGCCAAGCAAGTTAATATTTTTAGGGAAGATTTTAAAAACCTGTTTAGGCTGTTACTTCCAAATGCACAAAGGCATTTTGACCCTTTTGAGAAAGTAACTTTAATTTATTCAAATATACACATTTTCTATTATAAAAAAATCGAGGTAAGGGCTCTTTTTTTTTGCTATTGTCAAAGTTTAGAGCTGGAATTGTTGTGAGGGGGTTGCATATTCTGATTTGTAGAGCGACTGCTTTGATCTTGAGAAGTCAGAGTAGCCGTCAATTTCTGGTGGCATGAGAATTATGGGCTGGAGGTTAAGGGGCCTCTTTTGGTGGCTCATGTGGTCATGGTGACTTATGGCAATGGAAGAGGGTGGGGCTCCGGTGGTTTCCGTCGGGTAGAAGCCACTTGGAAGGTAAGATGAGCTGGTTCGGGCTTTCGACTTCCCTTCGGCGGGGCTTAGCTTGACATGGTGGGACCCTAGGACGAAGCCAAGGATTGCCAGCACACATCCATCCAGTACACCAAGAATACCCAGAACAAGGCCCCACCGGATCCCACATGAACCAAACGAATATCGGTCAGCTGCAGGTCCACAAGTAAGCTTCACTTGAGCAGCATCCCATCCCAATGGGAAAACAAGAAGGCCAATACTTCCGCAAAAGGCTTTTCAAAAAATTAAAAAAAAAATTAGCGAATAGGATAAGAACTTACTTTCCAAAAAAAACTTTTTTGTGTATTAAAATAATGATTCAAGGTTCTCTTCTTTTTAAAAAGAAAGAAAACTATCTTCAGAAAATACTTCCTGAAAGCCTTGCTAGATGCGCCAAAACGTTTCGCGTGCTGTTCTGCTCTAATATTTAAATTTGGCTTTAGCAAAGATGATAGTCAGGTGATAATTACAATTTGCGCATTTCCTTCTAAATTTCTGTTCACGGATCGATACGCAAACGAAATATGAAAATTGGACGTAAGGGCGGTCTGTCACTTTTTCTGCCTTCGCGCTTCAAAAGATTCGTGAATGACCACGCAACAACGCTCTAGAGATCGAGAAAAGCTTTCAAAAAAGTTTCGCCTTCAAAAACTCTCACATGCTTAATTAATTTTAGCTCTGTAATAAGTTTTTTTTTTCAAATTCTGAATCTGAAGCCTCAAAATTTTGAAAAATCTTACCAGCAAGTGTTTGCATCCAGGCCACGATATGATACGCCAAGGCCGTGGGAGTGCATACAAAGAGCACAAGGGCGAAGACAGAGAGGCACGCGACAAGGGACGAGAGGCCGACGAGGACCGTGGCGATTCTCAACGGTGGATTTGGAATCGTGGACAAGTCGTCAAGGCGGCCGCGGCAGTGCGGCTGAGCCGCCACTTCTCCAGCTCCGCTTACACTGGCAATTGCACAGTGCTTCCAGGCATTAAAGTATCCCGGAGCCGCCACCGAATTGTTTCCGATCCATTGAGGTTGAAAAAATACGAGGAGCGTTATGATGGCATAACAAATGCTGAAAACTCCCCACAGAAATCCAATCGCTTTCGTATTCTTGACGTAGTTGGCAACGATGAGCTGACCCGTTTGAACGTACTCTACCTTACTCGAGCGCACCATTTTCCAACTAAAAAATTCGAATTGCTTCCTAAAAACTGATCAAAGGAGCTCCAGTTTGGCTCCAAATTGACCAAAACTGGCCGAAAAATGACCAAAACTGGCCCGGAAATGACTTGCTCTGCCCAGTTGACTCGATCTTCTACATCCCAAAAGCCAAAGTATGTCAGCCAGGAGGCTTAAGAGCTCTTACTACTTACACACTTACATTCCTTCGAAGAGGGATGAAATGTTTGAGATTGCCAAAGATGCTGTGAGAAAGATTCTTGAGAGAGAGTTCAACCCTCCTTGAGCCTCTAGGGATGAACAACCCTCTCTCCTCTACTCCTACTTGGCATTTGCTCACGCTTAGGAAACGTAGAAAATGGTATTATTAATTAGTGGCCGTCAATTTTGTAAGTGCAACTATGTCAAGGAAAGTTTGTAAGTTAGGCTAAGTTTGTCATGCTTGAATTGTCCAGGATTTTTGTACCTGGAAAGATGCAGGATTGAGATTTGACAGATTTTCACCCCCTACTTGCACCCCTTCCTCTCCTCAACCCTATTGCACAACAATAGAGGGAATAATTGCGATGCACGACGGCATAAGTGAATGAACAATTGAAGTGAATGATTGAAGACGTATTTTCATAGGTTGGGAATATGCTTTTAAAGAAGGTCAAATTGGTAAATTATTTTTGACAGAGGACAGAAGCCTTTACAGGGGGTTCGCCGTTATTTTTGCCACATTCAAGGTAGCACGAAAGCCGACTCACGGACGGAAGCGGTATTTTTGTCAGCGCATGAATGGGATGGCCGCTGATTCCAGTTTTGCTAAAATCCAAAGGCTTGAAAGCTTCGGCTGCAGCCCTTGATGCGTAAACTTCTTGGGGAAACCTCCTACAGGGTGCAAAACATTGAAAAAAAAATTATACAATTTAAAAAAATTAATTTTTGATTCATTAATTTACGTGAAATCCAATTGATATGTAGATACGTCTGTATCCGGAGCGGCAAAGTCGATTGGTTTCTTGACTTTGCAAACAGGAGGAACCTAAGAACATGTTTACAATTTTTTTTAAAAGAATGAGAAAAATAAAATTTAAAAAAATAAAAAGTTTGTTTGAAAGAATAAGTGAAAGTACCTCAATCATTTTGAATCCCATGTACCCAGGAATGGTACGATCATAAGGAATGCGCAGACGCTCTTCCTTTACCAAGCGTAGATTTTCAGCAGAAGCAGAGTCATGCACCTCCGCACAGCGAGCAAACCTCACAGGTTTTTAACAAATTATATATAATTATTTTTCACAATTTCAAATACTGGAAATTAATTAATTACTTTGCTCTGTGAAGATGATGATCTTTAAAGTAAGTGTCATAGTCAAGACAAGGCCGATTGTACATCGTGTCGCAGCGACCCGCGACCGGGCGGATTTGCGGTCGATCCCAAGATTCAAAAACGTCTCCCAAATGGTACATTGTACATGGAGCCATTTCCGGTTTGTGCCTCATCTGAATCAAGCGATTTATTCAAAAAAAAGTTTCGCAAAAGACCATTTAAGCCTTACAGCGTCACCAGGGGGCGTCTCCATAGAGGTCAGAGGCACTTCCCGCTTCGTGATTGGCAGCGCCGCTCCGTCCTTGTTCATCTCACGATACGTCGATGTCCAAATGTACTTCTTGACGAGGTTTTTGACACAATCTGAAGAATCTTCTCGCCACCAGCCTTCATCAGCCTTCCAGTCCCTATCCAGAACTTTTTCTGGTGGAAGCGATTCGAATAGGCCGAGACAGTTCGGGTCAACTCGTGGTTCCTCGGCAGCCGTCGGAGGCATAATTTTAGGTTCTTTCTTAACATCTTCTGCATCAACCTTAGCTTTGTACTCTTTAAACTTCGATTCCAATTTCTAAAAAAAATTAAAACCAGTCAAATGAGCCGAACAAATCTCTCTCTTTTTTTCGAAAAAAGTTTTAAAGCATATTTGGCATTTAATTACTAATTAAGAAATGTTTTAAATCTACTCACTCCTTTGTTGAGCGTTTTGCTAGCAATATAGTTGTAGTCTGGATCACGGTAATCGATAAAGTAGGTTGAGGAATACGTTTTTTGACGATCGGAATCTGGCGTGGGTTCCATTTGATTGTACAATTTCTTGCAACAGCATAATTCATCAGTTGCTTGATCAGCTTGGTTTTCTTCGTAGCAATTGGGGTCGCCAGTAGCAAGGCAGCGACACCAAGATGGTTTACATTTTACACCTATGGCAAAAGCGTTTTTCATAATCGGTGACGCACAATTCCAACAAGTTTTCCTAAATCATTGCCTTCGTCGATGTGCGAATCAGTAGGGTAAAGTACTGGTTCCCGATTCATTTCCTGTTCAGCAGAACATAGCGTTTCACGTGCATTGCGTCGCAGCTCAGCTTCGCAAGCCGCTTGTCTCTCCATACAAGTTTCATATCGAGCGAATTCGGCCGAATCAATATTCCTTAGAATATATCGAGGGAAAAAAAAATACGCTTTTATTTTAAAATCAAGTTCTAGAAAAGGAAGGTTGATTTTTAAAGTCTATTAAAGACCAAAAAATCGGCTAAGCCAAAGGACTATTGTTATTGCTAAACGTAAAGTTACCGATTCACTCGAACCGAAGCCGGATTCTGAAACTCGTCTTGATTCGTCGTCACCCAGCGCCGACACGATGGTCTATTTTCCATCATTTTGAAAAAAATTTCAGAACCTGGATGATACCAAGAGCCCTTACCGAAATAGAGTTTGTAATTTTATTGATTGTTCTGTGGATATAAATAAACTCTTCAGGTAACCATAACAACAGTTCTAAATAATATGGCAATAAGTCATTGTACCCTGAGCTTGCTAAATCTGTTCGAAATGAAATCATCAACCTGATCATCTTCTGGATCACCCAGACACAATTCTTCTTCTGAAGCAGAGTCCTGACCATCACTAACTAGTGGCTGATTCTTTTGGATCAGCATTTCTGAACCTTTACTATTCATTTGATTAACAATGTTAAAAAACTTCGTAAAAATGGATATCAAACTGCAGTCATTTGGTTTGTCAAAGTGCCATTCTAAGAAGGCTTGAGTATTTCCCTCGAATTGATGCACAACACAATCAGCAACGTTGTAAATAAAATGTGAATTTAAAATCCGAAGTTGAGGAAGACGAAACGGATTTCCGAGTACCTTGCTTAGCCTCATAGAGTTGATTAGGAGACACTGAAACTGGCAATAGACATATGCGATAGAAATATCGTATTGGTGTGTTTTGGAGAAAATTGTACTTCGTTGAAAGCGTTTGAAAAATGCTGTAAGGTCCTTTGTCATTGTTTGTTGCTTTACGAGATCTGCTACCGAGGGATTTTCCACAGCCTTTGACTTCTTCAAAGTAGTTTCAAAAAGTGGCTCCAAGTAAACGAGTATCACAGCAACTGATACAGGACGTAAAATGCTCCAACCGCTTCCCTATTTTGTTTAAAATTGAATTATTAAATACACAGGCCACAAGCGAATGTTTCAGAGAATAAGATAACACAATCTTACCTTTTTGAAAAAGTATAGTAAACACATAGCTAAGAATCTGAGAGATGTGGGCCACTCGTTAATGAAATCGATTTCATCAGGAGTTAATTCAAAAACGCTGTTAAGAATAGCCGCCGCCTTGTTTCTGAATTTTGCGTGACGAATTGTCGGAACTGCTCCTAATCCCGGAAGGTCGACTATAGTATCCAGACCCACTTGCACAGCACTTTTCCCTTCGCGAGTGAAGACGGTGAACTGTCCTTTTCCTAAAAGTATCCCCGCCACAGTTCTTATAACGTCTAATGAAAGATCATGCGTGGGAGGCATATAAGGCATTTCAACTTGTGGTTGACAGAAGACGAATTGATTTATCAGTATTTGTCTAATGAAGTCCGGAAGGCTGCATTTGGTGTGTAATAGCAGTGGAAATTCTGATTTATCGTCATCGACTTGTACTAATTGGAAGTTCAGCTTGAGATCCTGAACGACAGCATTCCAAACAGGAACTTCCCCAACTTCTCCTTCGTAGTTTTGAAGAACCGACTTGACCAGACTCAAGATTTCGCTTCGTTCCCCCTCCTTTAACGTCTGAGAAATGACTTCCAGAACATGGTTGTAGTCCCTGTGCCCTCCGATCCATTCGAAAATGCACTTTATTCGTTGCTGTCTATCGGTAGCTTTGAATTTTAATAAATTACTAAACGTAAATGTGGAGATTCGATCATTTCCTAGAATGACAGCACCCAGTGCAAGGAAACTGAGATCAGTAAACTTGAATTCATTCTTGCAAAGCCTTTCCATTGACAAGACTTTTGCTGACAGCACATGCACTTTCTGAGCTTGTGTTGATTTTGATTGGTCTTTCTTCGGGCGAGATAGTCGAAAGTCGATGGCACTCAAAGGAACATTTCGAACTCTTGGGTAGATATAGAAATCAGAGTCTGAACTCAGGAGAGGACAATTGAGTCGCTTCGCAATGAAAGCCAACGTGTCATCGCATTCAAATTCGGTTTGGTAATGGAAAATACGCTGCTCCACCAAAATTTCTTTAAAAACTGTCTGTAAATTATAGTTTAACAATTATGAATAGTTTAATGTGATTAATTGATTTGTAAACTTACTGACATGGCCACAGGTTTGTAGGAATTGCCTGGTGTCCCGTGGTGTACATTACTTTTGATATTGTCCCTGAACCTTTGTAACTTAGTTTTAAATTTCTCTGGCTCCACGACACCGTCAAAAATCACGACTGCGGTAATTTTGCAATTGTGCAAGTGTTGGAAGAATTCTCGCACCGTCTTAGAATACAGAATCCAGTCACCACCAACTAAGGGACCGTTTGTTGCACTCGGATGTAACAGAAAGTACATCAGATTATTGCCTAAAGAAATGATTAACGATAACCAATAATTAACCACTATATAGGAATTAGAAAATATAAATTGCTTTCTCGCTTACCGTCAATTACTACAATCGAATCGCGGATAATTAGTGTCTCATTGTACCTTTTGTGATACCCGTTCAAAAACGTTGACAAGCCTGATATTCCCATGTTCAACTTTAATTGCCAAAAATTAACCAATTAATTAATCAACCTTCGGCTAATTAACCACTGGAACCTTACCAATCAAAAACAAAAGTAAAGCACATGCACATGTGGATAAAATCACTATCAAAACAACAAGCATGATTTTTTTCAAAATTTTTTAAATTTTATTCAGTTTGAGTAAAACTTACTTCACACACACGATCCACGAAAGATTTTACATACAGTAGAATCCACAAAATTCATTTAGTTAATTTTCTAATTAGTTCATCTAATTTAATTTGAACATAAAAAAATTCTAAATTAAAATTGTACAAAAAAAACGTGTAATTTTAGTTTTCATTGAATTATGAATCTAGTTATTGGATTTGAGGATTTGATCTGTCCATGCCTAGAAACTTATTTCATTTTCTCCACGTGAGTTGAAATCGAATGAATGGACGAAATTCCAGAGAATGTCAAATTGGATTTGTTTACTTTTGACTTGACGTAAGAAAGTTAATTTAATTAATAATTAAATTGCTCGCTGCAAATTATTGTTAAAGTAATTGATTGAATAATTGCAAGCGTACAAGAGTACTTCGCTATCTTAGGTGCTTCAAGGACGCATTCTTGGTTTCTTGTATGTTGTAATTAAGAGGACAGAAGTACAGTTCCGACTTTAGGTAAATATATACATCATATATACCAACCAACCAACTGATTAATCTTAAACAGATTATTATGAAAGTTAATCAATTGTTTCATATTGCTTGAAGATAGTAATCTATCAATGCCGCACCCTAGTCCAATGCAGAAGAAAGACTTTCACAGGGTTCAGCACAAAATTGGCCTTCCGTACCCAAACTATGGAATTGATTTTGACGAATTGCCGGTTCTGTGTCGCTGCTATACCGAGGCTAACAATTTCTATGTTACACATCAACAGGATATTCCCACGCTCTACAGGAATGTAAGTAAATATATGGAATTGGGATTGGGAGTCCAGACATAGACATACATACTTACACCAGTTTAGTTTAAGTATAATTTGCGTGCGAATATTGGTTAGAAGCTCGATTTGTTATTAATTTTAGGGATGCTTCGGGCACAGCAGCATCACTCATCGAGGACCAATAAGCTTAATGGAGACTTCATATGAGAAGAAGCTCTACTTTCAAAAACGCAAAGAAAAGAGGGACAAGGAAAAACAAAAGCAAGCTGGGATGGACAGAAAAGCAGAAGAAAACGGCAGCGGTTCCGCGGTAAAAATTGGTCCAAGCTCATCTGTGACTAATGGAATCATTGACGAGGTTGAAAAGTTGATTCTGCTACCCGAAGAAGTTATATTCTTGTCTTTCGGCGTTGGGTGTTTGTCTATTCACAATGCAACTTCATCAGAGTCCGTCAGTTACCAAGAAATTTGGAAGTCACTTATTCAACGCAATCCGGAATTCCCTTTCATTTATGCAGTCTATCATTACTTTCGTTCCAAAAATTGGGTGCCTAAATCTGGAGCGCAATATGGAGGAGATTTTAGTAAGACAACTTTGTAATAGTTTCGTACTAACAAAATGAACAAAAACAAATAATACTTTTTCTTTATTCTAGTTTTATATCAGTTGGGCCCTGAATTCTATCATTCTACTTACGTCGTCTACATCGTTGGTCTTCCTTCCCGTCCTAAGCTAAACTGGACTGAGCTCCATGCTTTGCAAAGAGTTGCGATAACTGCTAACAAGGTTAAGAAACAATATTCTAAACTCGAAAACAGACTGCAATTTCCATAAATGATCTGTAATTAACCTTATGTGCCATTTCAGAACGTACTTCTTTGCGAAGTTGAAATTCCCAAGGATTTTGCAGCACTGGAGTGCAAACCGCTATCAATTTTTGACTTGAGAATCCGTGAGACTGTGATATGTCGTTGGACACCGTTTGGACCACAGCAAGACGATTAAACTTTGTAAAGTAACTTGTTTTTGTTTCTAATCAGCCAATACTACCTACCTCGATAAGAACAGAACTTATTTACTTTTATACAGACCATTAGTTACAAACAATATGACATTTATTTTTAATGTGATATATGACACTTGTTTTCACTTTTTGAAGAAATGAATTTCTTCACATCTTTACAAATACCTAAAGTAGTAAAAATAAATTTGCTATCTATCCGCTCACATTCAGTCGACTTAAAATTAAGTTACATCCATACCCCAAATTCCATGCTTTTCTTTTACACAAATTCTAAACT
>VYYI01001695.1:0-18026 GCA_021029175.1 Bilobella aurantiaca
ATATATATATATATATATATATATATATATATATATAGGAAATTTTCAAAGTGAAAGATGTTAAATAATGTAACTAATAATTTAATGATTTTTTTTATTCGTATGGCAGCTTCGCAGCAATAAAAGACATTATGATTTTCATAATTAGATTTTCATTTCTGCAGAGAAAGACGCGAATTGATTTTCTTGATTCAATTTAATACCCATTCTTGCAATAACATGAAACACATTATTCCCTTTAAATGAAATCATTTATTCATTCCTATTACATCGGTTATGACTTGATGCGAAATGATAAAATATTATTAATACGATTTAAAGCCTCTCTATTTCAAACATAAAGTTATAATTTACACCGGTAAAGTAAAATTAGTTTAAAAAAATGGCCGTCTGGCGAAAGCTTTTAGAAAAGACAAAAAAAAAGTTCACAATGAAGGACAGGAGAAAAAAGCTGCCTGCTTTGTTGACGTTAATTGAAATGAAGCTTTGGTGAGGGGTTTTTCAAAATTTCAAAACGTTCACAATAATAGGGTTTGTTCAGCCAACAAGGAACAAAAGCTGCTTATCGGAGACTCAAAACTAGTCATCGCTTAGAGAGGCTACTGAGGCTCCTAGGCAGATCCATAGTGCCTATGAGCGGCGGTCGTCGACAGGCTCCAGCCAATCGGAAGCCTTCGTGGGATCCTCGGCTAAGTGACTATTCACAACGACTGGAACGTCTGCGCTCCTCTGTGAAGAATTAGGAATGGAGCGAAGTGTTGCGGGACTTAGATTGGGACTAGAACTGGATACTTGCGAAGTGACTAGGGCTGGAGAGACTGTTGTCGACGATATGGAGTCCTGCGCGACCTCTTCATCAAAGCGGGAGATTCCATGTGGCCTTAGATGGTAGAGTAGGTAGTCCATGACGTACATTTGGTTTGGGCTGACATAGTGAAAGGAAATGGCTGTGTCGCTGCAGCAGCCAGGACCCTAGAATAGATAATTAATAAAACAAAAAAGTTAGCGAAAAGTTTAGCGAAATTCATTCAACGAAAAAGCTTTACCTGTTTTTGTGGGTAGTAAATATATTTCCAGTACCAAAAATCTGGTTTCACGTGACCTGATGAAAGAGGAGTAATACCTATTACTAATACTTGTAAATTTTTTTCGTTGCTCCAGCCTGTTTTTTATGAAAACTTTAACGCTACGCGTCGCTTTTTTTTAATCTTACCTGGAATTACATGATGCTCTGGAACAAATGGAAGAAATCGATAACCACCATCAGCGTCGCGGCTGTCACCAGCTTCTACGCCCAGATTTTGCATACATTTACCTGCCCCGAGAAAATTGCATTGATTGAAATTAAACTAAATCACATTTATCGTTTCACAAAAATATTTTGGGTCCAGTTACCCATTTCAACGTCTTCAGCACCACCATGATCTTGGCGACATTTCAGTTTGTCTGGCAATCCAATTGTTACTAATCGCCTAAGCGCTGCTTGACTTAGAACATATCCTAAAACACAGCATTATTAATTAACATTTTTTTACATCTTTCAATATTGAATAGTATATCATCTTCCAATTAACTCCTTCAAAATCTTTTTCTTATTTTAATTTTAAAATTATTCTATTAATTTCTTACCTGCACCGCCGCTCATGTACCCTTGCTTTACATATGGCTTGAATTTACACCCAAAATAAATTGGGTAATTAGGATCAAAGTCTTTGAGCAAATAACGCAGGTTCTCTACAATGACGTAAGTGTCGTCGTCTGCCTTCATGAACCAATCGTAGTCTTGCCGAAAGTGTTCGTAGACGTATTTGAAGGATTCACGCGTCTTTGCCCAGAGAAAGTCACGCCCCTCTTCTACGTTGTCGAGAGCAATGCTTCCCAGATCAGCATCTACGAATAAGTTACACCAATTGTTATCAAATGAACCATTCCAGGCATTTAAGTGGTTTTGACATTTCAGTAAAAATTTTGAAAAAGCATTTACCTGTCTCTGAGCTCATGAAGACCAATTTATTGCATCTTTTCCCCCAAGTATTTTTGATATGTATTGCCTTCTTCTTGTGATTTTTAGGGCTCGTCATCACCCAGCACAGAACGCGAACGTCTTTGAAAAGTCTTTTGGCCACCGTGTCTTCGTTTCTATGCATGAGGTCGTGATGAACCTGTCGTGACACTTCGTCCAACGTCGTGGCAGCACCGTCGCCTGGAAACTCGTCTCGGCTACTTGCTGCAGCATGACCGTGGTCGTCCAGCCTATGATTTTATTTTAAAATCAATCAATCTTTCTGGACTCACCAATTCGACCGATTGAATTTACCCGTTATGCAGTACGGAAGTGTCTGATGGCAAAATGGAGAGTTGTGAACTGTTTATATTGAGTATCATGTACGCGAATCCAAATCCAAAAACAATTCCAGCCGCAAGCGTTGTTATAAAACTCCGCCCCAGCTTTCCAGAACCGTTCATCATTTTAAATCGTTTCTTGGGAAGACCAAGTACTCATGAGTCATGACTGCGCCGTGGACCGTAAAAGATGAACGTACAAGTTCTTTGCTGCCGGAGCAACCTTAGCTGCGCCGTTTGCCCAACCTCCTTCTTAAGCTTCCTTTCCAGCAACTGCCCATTTCTTTGGATTTAAATTCGAAATTGTGTCCACAACGCTCGGTAACGACTATCCACTGATTTAGGTAAGCGATCGAAAAGTCATGCACGACTTGTAGATGTAGAAACTGCTCTCTCACATCAGCAAAGTCCCAGTGTTGCGAAGTACGGCCAAAGTACGTAAAAATGTAAAATAGGCAATTCCCTAAAATTAGACAAATTGTTTTTGTTTTCCTTTAATTGATTTAACCTTACTTTCATTCAGTAGTTAACATGCAGAGTATTCCCTAATGTTGGGGGTATTGCAGGGAAATTGCATAATCATCTCCTGAGTTGCCATTTTAAACTTATTAGAAATTTTACATTATGCCTGCCGCAGTCACGAACATAAGGCAATGAAACGTATTTCACAGGCTAAAACCTTATGTACAGCCATTATTGGTGGGTATGGTAGTGAGCGTTTAATTTCTAACCTGATTTTCAATAGATAATTATTCGAATGCTCACTTGTGAATTCAAATTTATATAAAAATTGTCACACTTAAAAAGCTAATCTCTTTATCATTGTTGTCTGTAGTCGTTCTTTGTTGCGCAAGACGTATAATGTGTGGTCTCCATATACCATACATGCGCAAATATGCGCCATGAAAAAGGCGCATTATTGAAAAAAAAAAGGCGTCAAAGTAAAATAACCCATTTCTAATTGTTGCGTCTTAAAGATATAATATAGCTGAAAATGGAATAATTTGCATTTAGAACAATGTTAGAAAAACATGTAAGCAAAATGAGCAAAACTTTCGTTCCTTCGTTGAAATTACATTTTGAACAACAAAATTGCAATTTGCAATAACATAATAATGAATGCACAACAGTATTTATAACACTTCAGAAGTAAGAGACCTTACTTGAATTTTACCTGGCAATTGATTGAATTCCTTTCACATGGATCTTTGTATGTTAGAATAGTTGATAGGCCCAGCAGGTAGCTAGCTTGGACAAATACCGTTTGTCAATGAAAATGATTCAACAGCATCCTTTCAGATCTGATGTCCACTAATCTCCATTTAAATTATCTCCAAGTGTCATCCACACTTTACTCCTCACCCACTTTCATCATTGTCTCCAGCAGAACCTTTCAGAATATTGGCAAAGGTCTAACGGTCCTTTATACTTAACCCCACCGCTATAGCGTCACAAGTCAATAAAACTGATTTGTAGCCACTTCAAAGTCTATAAAGCCACCACTTCAATTGTTCTACAGCACAGCAACTGACGTCACTCCCACAAACAGTAGCGCCCTAGAGCCCTTCATAAAATAATCCTGATCTCAAGGATTCCAGCCAAAATTTCGAAGCACTGTTCAATCAGATTTTAATCCCGAGACCGCATCCAGGCGTTCAAATATATTTAGATTAGAATGTTACAGTAAACAAAACAAATCGATTACAAAAAAAATATCGCTTAAAAATAACCACTCTTCCAGGTGTGAAAGTATGGGGTACAAAGAAGGACGCTTGTTAAAGAAAGATATTGCTCAAGTATTTCCTGTTACTTCAAGATAGACAGTGTGAAAATCTCTGAAAAACAGATCTTCGATTGAGTTCATACGTTCACTTCTAAAAAAATCACAGAGCTTTTCAATTGTTTACTTATGGCCTGATAGAGGCGCTGAACTGAAAATGAAATGAAATTGGACTCTGCACCCTCGTTATTCGATACTTGTTTACAAACTAAGCGGCTAAATTGGAGTGTTATGCATTGAAATTCGTATGGAAGGAGAAGCTAAATGAAGCGTTCTGAAATGAGTCAATGGAAAAGATGGAAACAATGGTTTTGGGCATGACTCTATTGTTGTCACTTGGGTAGTATGGCGGAAGTGAGTGGAATCAACCTGGGCGGCGCTGCATCCTCTTCCGCAGATTTAATGGGATCTATCGCTTTGGAATTGGCTGAATTTTTTTGAAAGCCCTTAAGCAAAAACAATTGTCAACGATTCGTTTTCCAATTATGAGGTTATAGAGGTGAAGGTTCCGAACGAGTGAGCAAGGGAATTAGATCTGGGAAATTAACCTCCGTTCATCTCCATTTCAGTGCTAATCAACCTTAGCGAGAAAGTTGGAGGCTGAGGGTACTTAATTTTTTAAGGGTGTCAACGATTTTCCAAGCAGTTTGAACCACGAATGGCCGCAACTGTCACATCCAAACAATTATTGTTTGGAAACGATGTTTATTCAACATCGTTTATAACTATTGAATTATTCAATAACAAAATTCAAAGTAAAGAAACACAATTTTTTTTTATTGAAATTAAATAATAGTCAAACTAAACAACATGCATCTAAAATAAAGAACACACGAAAATCAATAAAAAGATATAAAATATAAGTTAATAATTAATGCTTAATAATTTATTAAATAATAATTAAATAAGTTATAAAACAGGTAAGTTTTTTTTTAGAGAGTTGAAATGTTGAAAATTATGTATAAATTCAAGAATCGTAAAGAAAACAATCGGCAGAATCACTAAATTACGTATTTAAAGGTGGTGCGCAACTACTACTTCTTATTTTGTAACATTTTCTAAATAATCTTCATTAATTCTTAATTTTTACCATTTTAATTTCCGAAGCCAATTTCCGAAACCTCCGTATGCAAACAGCTGCTAATTTTCACTGAAAATTGTAAATCCAAATAATATAATAATAATTCCGCTTTTGAAATCTAAGAATACGGCGGCCTATAAGAGATCTGATACGGATTAAATATGGTGAATTTTGAATTTGAACGATCTTAAATTAAACATTGCTTCCGCTATTAATCTTTGTCATTAATAATTAATCGCAAGAGCGTTACTACTGTTTCGATAGATTTACTTACCAATTGGCGCATCTTTAGCGTTGAATTGCTGTTCTAAATTAAGATGAGAACAAGATTAGTGCTTTCACCACTTGGCTCACTTTCTCCAAATTGCAATTGAAATAAATGTGAAATAAGTGAACTTTCACCAAAAGAGAAAAGAAAATTGAGTAAGTGGTTGCGCAAAAACCTCCCCGAGGTTTTCATGGTTGGACAACTACTTATCTTTAGTTTTGAAAAAAAAAAACAGATCAACAAAAACTTTTTGTTAAAATAAGTTAATTGGTAACTTACAAAAATATTTTTAAAATATTTTTTTAATGGTTTTATTGAGTTATTGAAATTGGTTTCAAAACATTTTTAATTTAGTCCCAGCTATGGAACAACGGTCCCCAAACGAGTGTGTTTTAGTGCTACTAGTAAATTTCGCCAATTCAAGTTTCTCCAAGGAGGGAAAACCAAGAAGTCGCACTTAATTGGTTGATTAATTATTAATTGGGATTGCTATCAACATCTTATCGGTGAGAATTATTTAATTGTTTTTCAGCCAAATCGTATTGCCGAACTGGGCGAAACCCCTAACTAGTGCTTATCATCCACCTGCGTGATGTAAATTGTTAATAAATGGAGTGTAGTGTAAGGTTTCCGTTCAAGAACGTTTAACAATTAATTAAGAAACTGGTTCGGCACTTAATTTGTTAATTAATTAGTAACCTTAAATAATTGCTTTAGAGAAAGGCTGAACCTAACCTTTGCTACCATTCTTCATTGGTTCTGGTTTGGTCAAGTAAGTAGTATAATAAGTAGTTAGTACCTCGTTTCGTATCCCTCAAGATGTTGATTAATAAATGCTGGTTACCGCGGATTGTCCAGTGGATCATCGTGCATCAGCTCTGGACTGGATCCAACCCTTACCCACCCAAACCCAATCCTAACCTCCCGACTGAATTCGCGGTACAGAATTTGGAGAGGATCGGATCTGGGTGGATCTCTAAAAACCCAGAAATAACCCCGTTTCCATTGAATTCACTTCCTGGGTGTCTGATCTGGTTCTAAGGAGTTTCATTATTTTATAATCTATTTCAGGCTGAAATTTTTTAGCTGAAATAAATTTAACTATTGAATCATCGCAAATTTAATATTTTGTTTTCAAATTGCGAAATTGCAAATGCAGCCTGCTTGAATTCTTTTACCGGCATGATAATTTGGTCGGGTTGAACATGTACTATGTTTTTAAACTGTTTTTTAATTGTTTTTTTTTTGTCAGCCATAAGTTTGAGGGCGGAAAAAGAAGTCTCGTGACGAAAAATGTGTTTGGTATGAATGCTTGATTGATTATTATCGCGAGGACTGGTGTGTTTTTTTTTAAATCATTTCTGTAACATTACATGATACACTAACATGAATACCTTGCGTGCAATTGTAAAGTTTTGCGGATTAGTTCATCCAAAATTCTGCAATTTGTTTTTGCCTTAGATATTTTCCCAGCCTCTCTCTGCAAGTATTGTCTTAATTACGCAACCTTACTACTTAAAGTAAAGGAGTAAGGTTGTGTAATTTTAGAATTTTCTGCCGTAACGTTCTAATTAATCAGCCCCGGCTCGCCTAATTAAATGAGTGACGGAGATGAAAGGGCAATTAACTCATGCAATTAATTCCTATCATCGCCTCTGTGAGAGATGAGGACGCACAAACAAGAAGCAAAAAATTTAAAATTTATGCAAAGATAACCTTATTTATTTTAGACCGAATCTAGAGTAGTCTTCAGACAGAGAGGCATAGGAAACGATGTGCGAATTGGTGACCTTATCTCTGCCCAATTACACTTCATATTGGTTCTTCAATTGACTCAACGGGCCTCCTCTGGAAACTAGCAAACATTTGCCATTCTTCACAAAAAGAGACGTTCTACTTAAATTGAAATCTCAAGGACAACACCGAGCCAAAAGCCAATTTTGTTGAGTAAGGACCTTTTTCTGTGATTGAATTAAATTGTTTCCACTGCAGTTTTACCCACTATATTATTTAAATATATTAATTGCTCATGTTTTGATTCGATGTACATATCTTTTACATCAGGTGGATTCTAAAAGGCGGAAATAACCATGAACTCTCTATTGAAACGCCACCGAAACCGAACTACCTTGGGCAATTAATTATATTTGAGTCCTATAATTTTGTCACAAGAAATCAGTACAACGATAACAATCACAACCCTCCTGTATTCAACGAACTAGAACGAAGCAATGTCGTATTCCAAAGAAAGAGATGGCATTTTATTGGATGCAGAACCCGGGAAGAAATCGGCAAAAAGAATTGAAGATGCTGAATTAGGGTATCAGCATACTTTGGTAAGTTTGTTTTTTAATTTGGAAATTGACACCGACCTTAATATACTGACATTCATTTTCAAGTAGTTTACCAAGTATTATATTATAGCAGGTTAAGGTCAAGGTGGTAGCTTAATGGCGGAGTTATGTTGATTTTTCAAATAAATAAAATCTTTAAGAATAGGAAAATCATTAAAACAAAAAGAATTAAATTTATTCTTGCGTGCTTATTTTTTTTTTATTTAGCTATTTATTTTGAGCATCATTTTGTTGTAGTAAGTGTATTGAAACCACAATTTAAAATATAAAATAGCCTGCAAACTTCCAAGCTTTTTCATAGAGCATGTAATTATGTCGACAACATGTACTTACTAATAAATACATAATTCATAACGCAAGAGAGTTAGGACTTGGAGTGTGAAAATTCAATTTTTCGATTTATATTCTATTGTTTTCTGGTGTCTAATGAATTTATAATTTTGAAGTTTTGCGTTTGAGATTCACGGAAAGTCAAGACTGAAACTGATATGCCCAAGTGGAAAATATTTTAATTAATTTCAAAAATACTGGTGATGATAGGAATTAATAATTTAATAATAGTACCGAAATTGATAATTTAAGCATTGTGCATTATGAAAATATGAAATGATTTTAAGTAAGGAATGTGTGTAAATTTTGTCTACGTATACTCAATTCACCAATTTGCACATAAATAATCACCTTGAATGGTGACTTAATTTATATTTCCTTCCTTTTTGTAGATGTATGGTCGTTATACAAGTGATTTAGGCCAATTTGCCAAAGCTGAATCGAAGAGGTTAAAATTACTAGAACGGAAACGGCGTCGAGATGAAAAACTAAGAAAAAAGGAGTATCGGGAACAGTATCGGAATCGCTACCTACGAATTATCTTCAAATGGATTTCGTTCGCTTGGCAAAAATCTTTTGCAAAACTTGGGGAAGATTGGGTGTTCTTGGCCATTTTGGGTGTACTTATGGCCACGATCAGTTTTATTATGGACTGGGGCATTGGAATTTGTAATAGAGGTAGGTATTCAGTAATAATTATTGCAATATTAGTTATCCAGTTAAATGATAATAATTCGATTTGTTTTCAGCAAGATTTTGGCTCTTTGTGGATTTGGATTACCATATATCGGTGCAGTATTTTGCCTGGATCATTTTACCAGTCTGTCTAGTCCTATTTTCTGCTGGTTTCGTTCATGTAGTTGCACCACAAGCAATTGGTATGAAACCAACACTATGAGTTAAAAACATACGTTCAGCGCTTTATGAATTATGACGATCGTCATTATTTCTGTTGTTTATTATAGGTTCAGGAGTACCTGAAATGAAAACCATTTTACGAGGAGTTACCCTTAAAGTATGAAACTTATCAACCACGTTGCGGTTATTTTGATCATTTTTAACATTATATGAATTATAATTTTAAAGGAGTACTTGACATTTCGGACACTTGTAGCTAAGGTTGTTGGATTGACGGCTTCCTTGGGAAGCGGAATGCCCCTTGGGAAGGAGGTAACAATGAAAACTGCAATAAAATACTTAAAAGAAGTAAAAGAATGACGTATTTTGTTAAATATCAATATTGTTTTAAGGGACCATTTGATACACATTGCTTCAATAACTGCAACTCTGTTAGCACGGCTGCAGTCGTTTCATGGGATTTATGAGAATGAATCCAGAAATATTGAGATGTTAGCTGGTAAGAAATATATTCTTTTGTAAACATTTTAATTTTTATATTATATACCATTTGACTAATAATTATTTTTGGTATAATATAAATAGCCGCTGCAGCGGTCGGGGCTGCGTGTTGCTTTGCTGCTCCAGTAGGAGGGGTTCTCATGAGTATTGAAATTACTGCCGTCTATTTCGCAGTTAGAAATTACTGGAGAGGATTCTTCGCTGCTGCATGCAGGTAACATTTTTTTAAAAAAATCAATTAGGGTATATTTTGTAAAATTATTTATTACTTTTAGTGCTATGTTCTTTCGTCTCCTTGCGGTATGGTTCCAAGGACATGGTAAGCATACTCAACAATTGGTCAGCTTTGTTGATTTAAATATTCAAGCTCAATGTTTCTTTATTTTAGATAATACAGTTAATATTTATGGTTATATTTCAGAAACAATCAAACCGGTTTTTAAAACAGTATTAGGAAACGAATTTCCCTATGATCCTCAAGAATTAATTTTGTTTGCGCTAATGGGGTAAGAAGTTATTTGTGTTTTTTTTTTGCTGTCAATATATTTGAAAGACAATTCCTAACGACTGATAGCAAATTATTTTCAGCGTTATTTCTGGTTTAATCGCTGCCGCATTTGTCTTTTTGCATCGACACTATGTGAGTGGTTTGTTGGAAAAATCGATATTTTTAGGACTTGAAACACTGATTTTATATTAGGTTTTGCATACTACTTGATTTTAGGTTCTCTGGATGCGTGGAAATAAAAAGTTGAATTCTTTTCTCCAAAAGAAGTGCGTAAAATATGAAGAATTTGTTGATATTTGGTGAAATACCTTAAACGATGTAAAATAATGCATTTCCTCGATTTCAGTCGATTCATTTATCCGTGCATAATTTCTTGCTTCATCGCTTCGGCCAACTTTCCGCTTGGATTCGGCCAGTTCATCGCTGGAGCCTTAACGACTCACGATCAGGTGAATACGCATATTACAATCATCGCTGATGTTGGAAAATCATATGAGCAACCCCAAGCAACATGACATTTGGAAATAAAAAGTTATTTTTCAGTCCATAAAATTACTGGTTGACGGGATGAAATAATGGTAATCAAATTCAATTCGTAAAATTTTAGATTTTGGATTGCTGTTTGCTTGGTTTTAAGTTTTCTTTTCCGAGTTATATCTTCATTTGTGGAACTAGTTCTTGCACGGTTTTTTCTGTTTCCTTTTGATATTTTTGACGTAAAAATGTTTCCGAATGGTTAAAACAAATTTGTAATAATTAAGGTGGTGACACTCTTCTCAAATTTTACGTGGACGAAGGATAACTTCACGGTTGAGGAAGTTGCGATTGTGAAGCATTGGGTTAATGACCATACCGGCATTTTTATTAACTTAGCAGTATTTTCTGTTAGCACGGTAAGTGAAATATACGCCAAAACATTCTAGTTTTAAGTTTTTAAAATGCATTTTTATCAATTTCTGTTTTTTTTTTAGTTCTTTTTGTCAATTTTGGCATCAACTCTTCCTGTTCCTTCTGGAAATTTTGTACCAATGTTCAAAATGGGGGCTGCGCTTGGGCGAATGGTTGGAGAGGCAATGTACTTATGGTTCCCTCATGGAATTAATTTTTCCGGGGATAAATGGCCCATTGTTCCGGGTAATTTAATGAAGTTTCAGTGCATTGACATTTATTGAAACGCTTTAACAATTTAGGTTGGTTAGAAAAATTCTTTTTTTTTTATTAACTTTTTCATTTTCAATCGTACAGGTGGCTATGCCGTCGTTGGCGCTGCCGCAGTGTCCGGTGCCGTTACCAGGGCCATATCGATTGTGGTAATCGTTTCTGAAATGACTGGAGAAATTACCTACATTATTCCAATTATGTTGGCCGTACTGATCTCAAATGCAGTAGCTGGGCTTCTTCAACCTTCACTTTTTGATTCCATTTCAATGATTAAGAAGTTACCGTATTTACCCGATTTCATTCCTTCAAGCTCTGCTGGGGCTTATGACGTTACCGTTAGAGACTTTATGGTTCGGGATGTAAAGTGAGCTGAATAACACTTTTACATTGTAATATGAGTTCATATTTCATAATTTTTAAAGGAAAATCCTTTACTATATTCTCTAGGTATATTTGGTACGGAATGTCGTACAGGGAGCTTAAGAATCTTATGAAGGAGAATAAGCAATTAGCTTCATTTCCCTTGGTCGAAACACCAGATAATATGATTTTGCTTGGTTCTATACCGAGGCCCCATTTGGTAAAGGCAATTGAGACGACACACGGGACGAGAGCGGAGGATTCAAGCGACATCGAAATGGCATCGACAAGCGGCAGCTCGAGCAAAAGAAGAACTTGAACGTAAACAATTTGCAGAACAACGAAAACCTTCTGAACAACCACTGCGGAGGCCTTCACGATTTGAAGTAACACCAGTGCCTACATCGGCTCCCACAATTGTGGCGACTGCTCCTTCGGGATCTTCAAATTCCATCCATTCTCTAACTGAGAATTCGGAAGTACGTGATATAATAATTTAGAATTCCGCCAAGGGTTCAAGTTATTTTGTTTCGTTAATAAATTCGTGAACCTAATTTTAGCAGCCATCGGAAGCCCTTGAAGTACATGATGTTCCAATGACGACGCTTTCATTGACGGCGAAACCCATGAAATCCATTCTAAAGAAAACTGACTCTTTTTCGCTGTACAATTTTGGTCAGTTACCAAGTCCATTTCAGCAACATTACATGACTGTTACCGGAGCAGAGAGTAGAGTACGGAATGCCTTTCATGCAATTTTCCAGAAATCATCAACGCTACAAGTAAGTCATTCGTTATTGGATTTTGGCCCTAAATAACTACAATAGTAACTCGATAACATTTTCAACATTCACTTTTTTACAGGATGCAGACGCAGAATCAAACCTGATTCAAACAACACATGCAGATCCAGTTCCAGTAGTGGTTCCTGTAAAGAAAAGCGTCACATTGGTAAGTTCAATTGTAAATGGATAAAAGTCATTCAGAGTGATAATTTGGTTGCATTATACTTAAACTCCTGTAACTTCTGTACAATTTAATTGATGTGTTGTCAGCCGCGTGAAAGAGTAATTGATATGTCGCCAGAAGAGCAGAGAGCTTGGGAAGAAGAGCAAATGAACCTCAGGGTCGATTTTTCAAGATGTCACATTGACGCTGCCCCGTTTCAATTGGTGGCCAAGACCACACTGCTCAAAGTTCACTCTCTTTTCTCTCTCCTCGGAATCAATCACGCCTATGTAACAGCTACCGGTAAATTAATTGGAGTCGTAGCCATGAAAGAGGTAATACGGAAATTTGTCCTCAATTTCCGAAATAATAAGTAGCTTTCAGCTTCGCTTCCGCTACTAATAAAGCAACATCTTTTTCTTTTTTTTATAGCTCCGATTAGCAATTGAAAAGTGCAATGCGGGTAATTTTCAACCAAATAAATTTGACGAGTCCACCACTGACGTTGAGCAATTGAGTCCTGGAGAAGAATTGGACAAGAATAGTGCGGATGAACTTGACTCTGTTGCCGAAACGGAGCAGGATACTACGGATGACGAAAGGCTCAACTGAGATTATTAGTTTAAGCATTAGTTTAAAATTGTTCTGTTTCAATTTGGATTTAATTTAATTTAAGTTGGAAAGGAGATTAAGGAACTATCCCTTCTTGGAGGATGCGAATGACAATACTACCAATTTTTAACTATTTTATAGATTTTGGAAATGGTGACGACGACTAGACGTCCTACATCAAAAATAAATCGGTTCGTTGGTTAAATGCTTGCAATAGATATACAGCATCAATGAAAAAATACATGTAGTTGTAATATTTGATTATTTAAAAGATTTTCAATTTTTTAATTAAGATCTCTAAAATTGAAGAACGGTTTATTGGTTCAAAAAAAATTCTTAAAAAAGAAGTGAAGTAAAGAAAAAGCGGGAGTGGATTTTTTTTCGATGAAACTTTTTTGCCGAATTAATTATAAACTTTATCCAAATCCGATTACCGCACGTGTTATAATAATTTACTTAAGTTCTGGTAATTGCTCTTAAGTCAATTATAATAATTATATCGAATCAAGGAATTGATCATAGTAAATAAAAACTGTCAATTAAAAACTTACGGTAAAACGTCTGCTTCCTTGTATCAAATTTCTGCAGGTGCACACTCCATCAAGTTAGTGTTGTTTTTAGGTTGAAATTTTTTATCTATACTTTTACTACTTTTTACTAATTATTTTAATGGTGTCATAATTTGTTGATAATCTAAATATTGTTTCTTTTAGTGAATGGTCGCAGTCTACTAGTCGGTGGACATCGACTATATCGTCTAGCATCCGTATTCTCGAAGTCAATTTTACCTGGCTCACCCGTTGTTGCCACACTAAAACCGATACCGAGGTATGACAATGACAAAATATGCCACATGAAGATATTAACTGACGGATCTGTGGGTGACGTGGATGATAAATTTTTGGGACTTTTTATTTAGAGCAGAATACATACTACGAATATCCAGTAAAATGTCACATTCACCCGCCGCGAGTCCGCAAGTAGAGCAGCAGACGCTTGCTGAGAATAATGGAGAAGTTGATGGCGCCGTTCCCGGAATCGCTGGTGATTTGAAAATTACGGCGGAAACGTCTAAAAGCCAAGCCGGGACGGAGATCAAACCTTTCGTTCGAATAAAGAGACGGAAAATCGTTTTGATGATGAGTTACTGTGGACAGGGATATTATGGGATGCAGAGTCAAAAGACGCAGGATACTCGTACAATCGAAGGGGATCTCTTTACATCGCTGCTGAAAAACAACTACATTGACGAAAACGAATATTTCAAGCCACAAAGCTTTCAATTCCAAAGAGCAGCGCGAACCGATAAAAACGTAATAGGGATACACTTTGTCTAAATTGAATTACATTTGGTGTTACATAAAATGTTCTAGGTCTCAGCCGCAAGGCAAATCGTATCATTGAAGATTGTAGAGACATTGGACATTTCCAAACTGAACGAAGCACTGCCACCTTGCATTCGTATCATGGGCATGAAGCGGGTGACACAAGGGTTTGACTCCAAAATGCAATGCAGTGCAAGAACGTATGCGTATATGACACCGACATTTGTGTTTTGCCCGGTATGATTAACATTCAAAACAATATGCGCTCAAATGTAACAGATTTGTTTCGCTTTAAGTTGGAAGCAAATATTACGGAAGCTTATAGAATCACTCCCGAGGTTCTCGAGAATGTACGGAAGGTATTCAAAAATTATGTTGGAACCAAGAATTTCTTCAACTTCACTTCCGGCAAGAGATTTAATGATCCCAGCGCTATTCGGCATATTCTTAGTTTTGAGTGCGGCGATCCTTTCATTAAGGACGGTTTAGAATACGTTGTTCTACGTGTCAAAGGCCAAAGTTTTATGTTGCACCAAATTCGAAAAATGATTGGACTCTGTGCAGCTATTCTTCGTGGTTTCGCAAATGAAATCATCTTTGAGACTGTATTCAGTGGAGCGCGCATAGACGTACCGAAGGCACCGGGTCTTGGCTTGATGTTGGAACAGGTTCATTACGACCGGTGGGTAAATTCTAAACCTGATTCTGATGACTAATTTAAAGTATCGTATATCAGACCCAATTAATTTCAAAACCATTCCGGAAATAAATTCAAACATTTACGATCCGACATCTCTATAATTACTCTGTATTTACTCGAAAGGTATGACGCCAAGTTCGGGTCTGATGGAGTCCACGAGAAGTTAACATGGGACGAAGTGAAGTCGGACGTAGAGAAATTCTGCGACGAATATATCTACCCGGTGGTGACAGAAACTGAAAACAAGGAAAAATCCATGTGGAACTGGTTGGCAACCCTGGTTTACCACACATATTCAGTTCGCCCCCATGAAGACATCGGTAACGATAAGGAATCTAGGAGCGAAATTGGGAGGGCAATGGCTCTTGCATCTCATGAAGCGGGCGTTGAACCGAAATCAATTGAAGATGACGAGGAAGGCGACGAAGATAACGAAGACGATGAACAGGAATTCAAACCCAAGAAGAGGAGGCATACTTGAGTTTTGATACAGATGACTTTGAATAATAATTGTTTAAAAAATTTAATAACTAAATATTCAAATAAAAAAAACTTTTTAAATTCATTCGGATAATTGTTTCTAAATTGAGTACTTCAATTTATTAAATAACTTTTCTTTACAGCTTGGCTACTGCTGCAGTGTGGGTAGAAAAATTGCTAATTCACAAGTACCAATTACATAATTAGGTTAATTATGTAATTTAGTTTTGTTTTTAATTGATTGCCTTCTAATTGTATCTCTTTCTTATTTTAGAACGTACCTTACCTAATGTGATTTATGGACAGACGCGGGAGCTTTTTCATTATGTTTGTTTATTGACGTGATGTGATCTTAGTTCATTTTGATCTTTGAGCTCTTTTGTTTTTGTTCCATAAAAGCGTAAAATCAGAGTAGGTATTATTTATTTTAGCATTTGTCATCACGATTAAATTTATACTTAATTAACGGGTAAGGTTGAGGTACAGGTATCTGCTAATAAGGGTCAGTTTGTATCGTCGGAAATTGAAAATGGAGGAGGACGACGAAACTGAAGCTCCCAGTTCCAGTAGTACCAGTACGGGCATTGACGCTACTGACAAGGTCACCAGCGCAAGTACCACTGACATGGATAACTGGAGAAGATGGAAGCAACGGAAGAACAGCGATGGATGTGAGGTAGATAAAGATAACCTTGAACTGGCTAATCGTGGACTGACATCTTCAACATCGAATTTGTCGATCTCATCGTCATGTCTAGCCTCATGCTCCTCTCAGTCGTTGTGTCCAGAAGAAGAACAAGGTTTATTCAAAGCAACCAAGATTAACGATGATGCTGAGGCCGAACCTCTCCTATTGGACTTGACGCAAAGCGACGACGAGCCGGTATTAGCAAGCCTGCTGGAAACACAAGCAGACATGGACCGAGACAATGAGAATAGGACTGCGGTTGGCGTTGGCAATGAGGATGAATCGAGGGCTGAATTAGATTCGTCCTTTGATGCACTGGAAAAGGCTCGTCAACAAGTCAAAGACAAACTCGTTAAAATGACAAAGGTCGAACAAAATCAAGTGCAGAAGTTTGGAAGATTGAAGAGATTTACTGCAGAGAGTCGTATTTTCCCACCAATTAGAGTTTCCGGGTATCATACCGTTGCTTTTCTTATGCAGGTAATATTTTAGACGCTATATCGCCGAATCGTTAGTTAATGTTCGCCTGCTTAACCTGAATTTGTGATTTTTTTTTGTTTTTAAGGAATCCTTTAATCCCAAGCTCGGATTGAAGCCTCACCCTAAGAATTTCCAACCTAGATGGACTCCAGACTTTGTTCCAATGCCATGTTGTGTTGAAAATGAGCGAATCTTAGTTAAAGTTATAAACTATTCGAGGACTTCTGCAATTGGTGGTGTTACACAAGAAGTGAGTAGAATTTCGGTTTAAAAACTTGTGATTTAAAAAAAAATGTATAATTTAATTTTTTTAGCCAAAGAAAGTAAAGACTGAGGAAAAGATTTCCAATTGGAATCATGTACGACAAGCCCTTGCCCAACGGATTTGCAGCTGTGATGAATTGAATGAACGAATTAACAGTATCACACAGTCATCAGTCCGTTTTAACGTTTTGAAACACACCGTTGAAGCGGCAAGTTATAATTTCGAAATTACAAAAACAATTACTAAGTTACGCTATTTTTAGGTTATGTCGTCAGATGAAGGATACAATTTTTTTGCCGATGTTCTGCCCTTTATGACCGAACTTTGCTTAGATCTTCCCAAAATATTAACTTGTCCTATTCCGCTACTTAAACGTTACAAGAGTCACAGTATTTCCATGACGCAGCTTCAAATTGCATCCCTAATGGCCAATGCCTTCTTTTGTACTTTTCCAACTCGCCTGCAGAATGAAGATAATTATCCTTCAATTAATTTTAATGAGTAAGTACCTACATTATATTCTTGTTGTTTTTACTCTTATACTGTATTTACTATTTAACAGTCTTTAAACATTCTAGATTGTATACGTGTGATCCTTCTGACTCGCGTTTGCCATCCATGGCAAATAAACTTCGTTGCATAATTCACTATTTTGAGAGACTCTTCAGCACAAAAGAAGGTATGCTTGGCCGTGCTAATGCTTTCAAGAATAAGTAATTTTGCGGTGACAAAACATTTGTTGGAATTTGGAACAGCTCATAATGGCGTTGTAACGTTTACAAGGAAGTCACACATTTCAGTCAATTGTCCTAACTGGGAGAAATCTACCAAGAAGTTGAATCAGATTGTTTGCTTGCTTAACGGAACCATTGAAACAGAAGGCACCGGGATGCTTCAAGTTGATTTTGCAAATAAGTAAGGATATATTACTTAAATAAATATACTTACTTTGGTATTATTACTGAGGGTATTGGGTATTTAATT
>VYYI01001696.1:0-10658 GCA_021029175.1 Bilobella aurantiaca
AACTGTCACCTGGGGTACAGAAAACTGTCACCTTATCACGTGGTTTGAAAAATGAGAAACCACACTCGTACCGCGTCCATCTATTTCTGAGCAAAGTGATAAATCCAAAAGTTCTCGGTTTTCGGCGTATGTACAACCATTGTCCAAAGTCCGCGAGTTTCAAACCACGAGATAAGGTGACAGTTTTCTGTATCCCAAGTGACAGTTTTCTGTCACCTCAAGGTAGCAGTTTTCTGTATCTGAGGTGACAGTTTTCTGTACCCTTATACTCTACTGTTAAATGCGCTCTAATGTTCTCTACGCGAGAGGAAAAATAATTCGCGTTCAATATGTGCAATTTTAAGTTAATTAGGTTAAAATTTAACAAATCGAGTTGGGCTTAATCAAGGTCAGTTCTAATTAAAGTTTTGATTTGCTCATTTAAATATGTTAATTTAGCTAAGGTTAATGTTAATTAAGGTTTGCTCATTTAAATATGTTAACTTAACTAAGGTCAGTGTTAATTAGCTCCATCTCGTGTACTATGCTAATTGGGTTAGTTAACTTAATTATGCCTAAAACCTTTTAAAATGTTTTGAACAAAGCTGATTTGCTTATTTGCAAGTGCCACGCACACACAATGAAAAACTGCTTATAAAAAATATGGAAATTATGTTTCACGGACATTGGAGGAGCAATTCGATCGAATGAAAAAAAAGGTAATGTTGTTTTTACACAAAAATCAGTGTTTTATTATAACAACAAATTAATTACACTTAAGGCTGTCACAAGGCACTCTAGTAAAGCGTCAAAAATTTTTTACACTAATCTAAAGATCATTACTATGGTTACCATTACTCATATCCTGCACCTCGTCACCATGGTTACCGTAATAATCTCCGCTTCGTTACAATAGTTACCAAAATCTCTTAAGCATCACTTTATCATCACCATGGTTACTAACCAAGATCTCATCATTTGTAATTCACAACTTTTTTTTTCTCATATAATTTTGACTGTCTTAACTTAACTCCTAATTTTGTTACGGTGGCAGTTAACATTATATTTAGGTTAACAAGAAAATGCTTGAGATTGTCATTAACTTAATTAAATTTAGACTTAATTTTCGTGCAAATTTAGAGGAAGTGTAGTTAATGCACTTTTTGGTTGATTCTACTTTTTGATCAATCAATCAACGGATCAATTGCGGTTGAATCAACAATCAGTTGTCGATCAGCTGCTAATTGGCCGATGCTCCAGCGGCGAGGAAGAGGCAGCAGCAGCAACAGCACGTGAAGGCGATGATGACACATGAGAAGATGATGATGAAGAGGAGGAGCCAATAGGAGAAGAGGAAGAGGGTGGCGTTGCAGTAGTAGTTGACCTGGCCATCGGCCGGTGGGGCTATGTCACCCTCGTCAGTCTTGACATGAGGTGCCAGGGAGAAGACAAGCACACAGAGGAAGATGAACAGGACCAACTTGGCCAATCGGACGAGGCTGAAAGACAAAGCAGGTGATTTGATTGTGATCGTGATTGTGATTGATCAAAAGGTCAAACAGTGCTCTCATTGGTTGTTTCTTTTAGTAAAACCTACTGATCTCCCCAGCATGTCACAAGTGACGCAAAATAATCGTTATGGTAAAGTGTCACGTGGTCTCACGTTCAGAGAGCCGTTGGTTTCATTGTTTACGAATTTGTACATTTTGTACATTTCTTTTGTTTTCACGTTTCAGTTGTTCAAGTAAAAAACAAATCCCCATTTTCTAAAACTTAAAAAACAGTTAAAAACGTCAATATTAAGAAAAAAACGGTTTTAAAAAACCTCCAAATTGGAAATGCACATGAATTTCTCATTAGAGGCTGGTAAGTGTTCATGTAAATAATCATTCAAACATGAACTAAATAAGGTGACATGAACAAAAGAGACGTGGACAACCTTATCCCGTACGGCGTACGGGCAATTGACTACTTTTCTTAAAAATGAGCACAAATGAACACTTTCGTAAACATGAACACAAATGAACACTTTTCGTAAAATGAACAAAAATAATCACATTTTGTAAAAAAAAAATGAACACACTTTGTGAAATCTGAACAAAAATGAACAATTTCGTAAACATGAACAAAAATGAACACTTTTCGTAAAAATGAACACATTTTGTAAAAAAAATGAACACAAATAAGGAGTTGTTCACCTGAGGAAGTAGTAGAAGCAGTCCTTCTTGGCTTCCGGTTGCTCCGTGTCGCCTTCCTTGGCCGTCTGGAAGCGTGACCGTCCCTCGAAGATGGAGAGGAAGATGGCGAGGACACCCGTGGCAATGAGGACAGGTGCGATTCTTGGGTCACCTGGACAGTACTCCTTGTCCAGGTAGAGGGAGCCAATGACGATGCAGGCGATGGACAGGGCGTTGAGGATGGCCAAGACGATGAGGGCGAAGATCAGCGAACAGCAAAAGGTGAACACGCCCGCGGCGGCGCCGGACTTGGGTTCACGGTCACGAAACACCTTCGTGCTGCGGCGCATGAGGAGGGACGGCTTCAGCGGCGTCGCCGCATCGTTCTGCGCCTCCGTATCCATTACTTGTTCTAAATTTTTTGAAAAAATTAACGAAATTAACAAAAAGTTAAAAGTTGTTCAACCAAGTTTTCGAAATCACACTTTCTGGAGCTGCTGTTTTTTTTTTCGGTTGGAGTGTACCAACTAGCGAGAATTGTTCCATTTTGAAAACAAACGACCATTTAATTCTTAATTATTTTCTCCTAAATACTAAAGTTCTGTTTCTGACGCATTTTCACAAAAAAGAACAATGTGAATTTGATTGTTAATTTATGATTAATTAGTAAAAAATTAGTTTAATTGTTTTAGTGAAAGTTAGTTTAAATTAACTGATAAAGATTGGAAACGTTTCAATGTAATGATTCGAAATAAATAAAAAAAAAAAGTTTCAAAATAAAACAATGATTCCAAGAATCTTTTTTTCAAATTCAATTGTGTCCATACATCTTTTAATTAATTTAATTTTAATAATATTTAATTTAACGGCCGCTTTTCAATCGAATTAGTTAATTAGTTTACTTTTAGTTTCAGATAAATCTACCTTTACTTTTTATTTATTTATAATTTATAGATACACATCCCAACGTGCATGAATCAGTTGTAGCAAGCAATTAAGCAAACTTAAACAAATGTTTTTTTAATATTGTTTGTAGTAAACAAATAAATCCGCTTCCCCTTGGATGATATTTTCACAAGTACGCAAAACCAAGGCAAAAGAAATATTGGCTAAATTTCTAAGGTTAGAAAACAGTTTTTAAGGGGAACAATTACATGCTGTTCGGCTCACACCAACCAGTTTAAAAAAAATTGCGAGGATCACATTGTTTACCTTTGGGAGTTGGTTCCGCTACAATGCAAAAAGGCTACTGAAGCTTTTGATCGATTGTCTAAACAAAATTTAATTGAGAAAATGTGTTTAAAAACTTAAAAAATTAAATCATTGATCTTGAATTATAGTAATTATTTTGGTCCATTCGCGTGTTGTCTATACCTCGATGTCCTTCCGACTTTTTTTTTAGCAAAAAGGCGTCTTTTTGTCCTTGAAGACAACTTTTTGTCCTTTTGTCCAAAACTCGTTTAGCAGCTGGTCCTCCCTAATTCTGAAACGAAACTGTGACGAGGCAGAGACTAAACGATGGAAATGAGGTTTATTGTGGTTGAGAAGAAGATTCAAAAATAAAGTTTATCTTTTTCCTCTCTGCTGCAGTCGGCTGGATAACCAGAGAAAGGCAGTCTGGGCTCTCCTACTCATTCATGCATACTTGAATGCATGAGTGTATCGGCAACTTCCAAGTATGAAAATATGAATAATTTTTTATGTATGACTGCATCACATGCATTTCGAAAGTATTCATCTTGTTGACTCATCCATGCCAGTTGTATATCAAATGCTTGTAAAGCCGGCATAGTGACGCAAATCCGCTATGGAAGTTTACCATTTATTCCTACGGCATGCACGGCCGGTAGCGCGGTTATTTTAAATTTTCATGATTGCGTACTGCACAGATAGAAACAGCTTTTGAAGAAAGACCCGGTATAGCTCAAGCCAGTTACTCAAACATTCTCACGGTATATCCAGCGTGTTCTTGTTGAAGTAGTCATAATATTCTTGTTTAATGTTAAAATTAATTTTGAGTTTTAATGTTTAAGAACTATATAAAGGTTGATTTTTGAGACTAAACTTATAATTTTTTAAAATTTCCGCCTTCTTGCTTAAAGAGAGTCCAGTAACGGTACTATGAACTTTAAAAATAGTCTTGTTTAGAAAAGTTACGTTTTAAAAGTAGAAAAAAAAACCAAACTACCCTGCAACATTCTACTATTTTTGGTTTATGTAACATATTGTAACATTTTATTCTCTGCTTTGCTCACGAGTTCATGTTGATCTGGGTTTGCCAATATCAAATAAACTAATTGATTGATTGATTGACTATTTTTGGTTTAGGGAATCAGGCTGCCTAGAAGTAGAATGTAGGGTGAAAGTTAACGCACCTGTTTCAAAGTGTCATCTCAATCCAATCATTTTTTGTAAAATGGTGCAGGATTTTAACTGTAGAATAGCCGACGATAATTTTATTTGAAATAAAAAAAGTGCTAAAAGCGATAAATATCATTTCTAGCACAGACAGACCTCAGCGAAACACGATTTTGAACCTTGGTCTGTTCAGTTCCGAACTTTTTAAAACATGTTCTCTGCGTGACAGGATGTGTGATGTCTGCATGTGTGTCTCAGACTGTTCCTCTCCGAGAGTGCATGAGGAAATGAATCATGTAGGGATGAGGCTAATGTAAACTTTAGAGAAGCGATATACAGGGTGTCCTTGGCTTTTTGTTAACCTATTTTCTTTAGAAAAGTGTAGTGCTCGAGGTAGAATACAAGGTTCTGATTTCATTTGATGTCACTTTAGATGACACAGATTCTGCTAAGTGGACGGATTAGCGGATCAAGGGACAAAAGAATGTCAACGCACGCAATGTGCCTCCATAAGCTTTATAATTTCAAAATAAACCATTTTAAAATTTTGGAATTGAATATCTATAAAAAAATAATTAAAGACGGCTAATTTAAAAAAGAAACATTTTCAATATTGAAATTCTGCGGAAAAATTTGTGCTGAGAAATTTGAACGCGTTTTTTTTAGAAAATTGAAATAAATGGACTCAAGAGTCAAGACTCGATTCCTTTATACAGAGGCTTCTTCAAATAGCAAATGGAAATGCAAATCATTCAAGTAAGATTTTTTGTGACAGCCAACATTAACAACCAAAACATTGACTCAAAACAACAAGAAGGAAAGGCATATCACAAAAAAACGCTCTGTACATAACTTAAGGGATTTTATGAAACGTACAATATGTATATTTTTTAAACAAAGGCGTTTTTAATAGCTAAGAGATTAAGAGATTCATGAGACATTTTAAACAAAAAATACAAACAAAATCAAGATTTGAAAAACTATTTCATATTTTAAAAAACCTTGAAAAAAATCATTAACACTTAAGATTAATTACCTTAATTCAAAAAATGTCTAGAGCCTGTTTAGTGACTATCATAGTTTAATTGGTTTGACGTCTTTGACCTTTGGAAAGAACAAGTGACCCGTGACACGTGATCATTTCTTTTTCAAATATTAAAAAACAGCTTCAGTCAATTGAAGGTGTTGAAATAATAGTAAGTATAAATATATATAGATTTAAATACACACAATATACTCATTAGTACATAGCTATCTAAAAAGTTTCAAAAATTTTAGTACTCAAACATATAACCTAGGAACCTCAGTCCATGTTGACTAGGGCATTTGCCAATTGTCAAATAAGTAAAAATCATCATTATAAAGATATACTCATCAATTAAATTAGCAGAAAAATTAAAATTAAATTAACAAGCAAGCAGAAAAATTAAATTAATGGATTGTAGTATATTTTAAATATATATTTTTTTTTTGAAAAATAATTAAAAATAAATAAGCTAATTTCAGTAAATCAAAAACACAGGGAGACGTTTAAAACTCGGTATTACATTAGAATTGGGTTTGCTATCTTGATTTGTTCCTTTTTTTTAAGCCAATTGTTTACTTTCACTCTTACTCTTACTTGCTTGACCTTTAATCAATTTATTGTTTTCAAAATTCGAGTTTTTGAAGAACCGCTTTGAAAAATCAACAAAATTCAAAAATTTAATACATCAGTGTTCTAAACTGGCTTTGCCCAGCCTTTATGTCTATCATAACATTTAACTTAACAAGATTTTAATTTAAGCCAACTTCAAATGTACAGAGCCTTTTATTAGTTACTGCGCATTATTTGTTTTTGAGAATAATAATATTCGAGTCAAACTTAATTTTGTTTACAAAGTTTTGAATATTAGCCTTAATTAAAACAAATTTTTAATTCGATTTTTTACAATTTAGGAGGTAGTAGATGATAATTTACATTTAAATTTTACTATTAATTTGATCCATCTGCATAAGGAAAAAGTGAAAAGACACCCGCAAAAATGGTGATGAAAATTCTTTGTAATTTTAACTTAATGTTTAAAAAAATTAATTTTTTTTATGATACCGTAACTCCTCTATTAGTACCCCAGCCCCGGGTCTCTAATAGTGCCTCAGTCTGCTCGGAAGAATAAAAAATAACGCCCCACCTCTAATAGTACCCCATGTGGCAATAATAGAAGATACATTATGTCATGCGCTAGAATGCTGGAAAATTGAAAATTTTCAACATTAATTGAAATTTACCTGAAGTTGTGTAAATCCAACTAACTGGACAGAGGACGACGAAGAGGATGATAATAACGAGGTTTTAATTGACACAAGCGATTCAGAGGACGAAGAGAATGAATTTAATGAAAGCGCAGATAAAATGGATTAGTAATTTCCTAGTTTTTTGTTAAATCTGTCACTAATATTGTTTTAAATTTGATGTAGTAAAATTTGTTAATTACATTAAGAAGAAATATTGCCCCACCTCTAATAATACCCCATGCCTCTATTCGTCCCCCATGGTAAATGTCGTCCGAAGAAATAGTGCCCCAGGGGTACTAAAATAAGATTTACGGTATGAATTTTAATTTTGTTCCGAAGCTACAGCACTTAAACCAAGGAGTAGACTTTGAGTGTCAATAAAATCCGAACAAAATCTTTTGTCTCCTTTTCTACTTCCTGCTTTGCATAATGCTAAAACTTAATTAAGCTTTAGTTCCATAATTAATGACAAGGTGTCATTAGAGGATCTGGAAATACAATTTGGACTAAAACTGTAATAAATGTCAAAATTGGAATTGTGCGAGATTCGAGTTCTTTTGTTATACACTACAGAACTGTGAGCACCGAAAAATGTATAAATGCCCCTGCTTCCCGTTCTTTTGAAAATAGTCACACGCTACTTCGGTTCTAAGTGAGCACTCCTACCCCAGTCAAAATAGTTTATTTTGAAAACTAGAAATTATTTTGAAAAAAATTCGTTTTAAAAAAAAATGACTACGTTTATGGTTTATATGGCCTTTCTACAAGTTATGTTACGATTTGCTATAGGCGACTATCAAGAAGAAGGTAATTGCTCACCATTTCAAAATAATTTGTTTTTCATTACCTCTATTTTTGAAGGAAAAGTAAAAATATTGATGTTGCAAAATTGACTTTTGCAACTCTGGTTTCTGAAACTTTTGAAAGTTGAATATTTTTTCAATAGATACTGCATTCTGTGAGTTCGCAAGGAATTTATAAGTTTTTCAAGAATGTAATATCAATGTGCAATTTTAAATTAAATAACTTAATAAAGAGTAACTATTTCCATAACAATACTGGGTATTGGGTTAAATGGTGGAATTACATTAGTTATATCCGTTTGTTTTTAAGTGCCTTTAAGAGTTCTCAATCTCTTAAACTATAGTTATATTGATATTGAAAATTACCGTAAGTCTAGGCATATAGGCCCGGCTTCTATGCAGGACCGACTAATAAAGTTAGAAGTAAAAAACCCTTAATACATTTTCTATATTTTTCATAATATCTTTAGTTAATTTCAGGCCCTGTCCCTTCTATCTAGCATTCTATAATTCATATAATTCTAGCCCATTTAGATTACTTTAACTTTATAAAAGGAACGTCAAAATATCGTCTGCCCTGCTAAGCAGTTAAGTCTATTATAAATAGTTCGGGGGTTGAAATTTGGACAAAATACTTGGGGGGGGGGGGGGGGGGAGGGGGGGGGGGGGGGGGGGGGTTAAGGTATCGGGCCCGTAGGGTTGCCCCAATCTCGCACCCCCTGTCTCTAAATCGAATTCGCAGTCTTTTTTTTTACTAAAAGTGGAAACAGGTAATAGTTACGATAAAAAAAAGTTCCTGAAATTACCTCCAAAAAGAATAAGTTATTGTTTGGTTTTATGTTGATGCTTTATATGAATCAATAATGAACAAGGCATGATTTAAAATTGTTGATTGTGAACTACCAACACTCAATTCTAACTTATAATTACTTCAATTTGTATAATTTTTATTGCTATTTTAGCCATTTATTTTTAAACATGTGTTTAAAGTTTATTATTAGTTTGACTTTTGTAGCTATTATTACGTACTGTTTTTTTTCTAGGAACTATCACAAATTTGGCACTATTCTTTCTGACCTATTTTGGAACTTTTATTTTGTTGGAACTATCAAATGGAATCCTAGAAGTTATTGAGACTATTAATACAATTCAATTTGTGAATTAGGTCTCATTCAAACAAAAAATGTGGGTTGCTCGGTTTCCATTGGCTACGCTCCAATGGGATCCTCCTCCAAATTTATCGTGAGTGAGCACAACTACCAGGTTACAGAGCTGAGCAGCGCTTGCGTCAATGCTAGTCTCACGCATGGTTCGATTGACTCTACTGAGGAGAATCAGGAAGTTTCAAATTACCTAATTGGTACAACCGTTTCTCCTGTTTCGTTTCAAACAAACTATTTATAAATTACTTAACGTTTCATGTTTTCCAAATCGTTTCCCCTAGCAACTGGAAACACAGATGGACTTTGGATAGACGCTATTGTAAAATACTCCGGAGGAGTGGAGGGCGTTTTCAAACGTAACGGATGCTCGTTGCACTTCTCCAGATTCTACGAATCAGAGCCCAACAATAACGCCACGGTAATACTATAACATATCAAAACAATATTTATTTTTTGCACATTCCTTTATCATGCTTGACTATAGCGTGCGTTTCACTACAAACTAGACACCCAAAAATAAACAACTTATTTATTTTATTGAGCCGTGAGGCGAATTTTGATGTAATAAGCGAACAATTCAGTATTTTTCACAAAAATCAATACAATTGATTGGTTTTTAAACATCTAACATTCGCCTGATAATTCATCGCAACTCCCGTAGAAACGAATTTGGGTTTTGATGAAACGCATAGTATATTCCTTCTTTACCAATGGAAACTGAACACACCAAATGCAAAAACCAGTCCTTGAAAACGCAGTGTATATTTTAGCTTTCAATTTGCCGCCTAAGGTACTAATTAAAACTAATTTGTATGAAGTGAAAAGCTTTCAGAATGTAAACTCAAGTTTTTTTCTTTTACAATCATCGCCAAAATATCTAATAGTCTGGTTATAAAGCGCCCATGCACTTTTTGTAATGATACTAAACCTACAGCCTGACGCACAAGTAGGTCTCGGCATTATAAACGAAATAATAATTAAAAAACGGTTGATTTCGGTTTTCAAAGTTCTAAAATGAATGGAAAGGAAGTGACTTTCCGTTTACCCGATCCATTAGTTTACTATTAGTTTTTATTATTATAATTTTTAATTTTAATTTAGATCACAAACAGAGAAGATGTGTAGGATGTGACTAATTTTTGTAATTGTCAAGCTCATCATTGTGTTTGACTAGGAAGCATATCAGTAGTCCAGGCCACATAGGTCCCAGATTTATTGTTCGCCGTGACATAGTCATCGTACCAGCTCTTGTTCTTTGCGTAGAAGTCGATTGTAGAGTCATTTAGAATTCGGTAGACCCTAATAAAGTCAGGGAGGATGAACCACTGGTCCATGGCCTTCCGCGTGGCACAGATGTCACCTCCGCACTTAATTAGGCAGTCATGCCTAGTTTTGATTGGACAGTAGGCGTTGTCCAGTCCGTAGCCTCCAAAGCACAGCCCTTCTCCTGTAGCCACCCAAGCAACTGTTCTGTTTTGCCCTGGAGAATTTCCTGCATTGTCTTCTTTCTTGTCTGTGTTCACTCCACACTTCTCAAAATAGATACATTCATCTGTAACACAAATTATTCACCATTCACCAGGGTAGTAACAAAAAAAAATCAAAATTTTCATTTGGATGATAAATACAGTGAAAGCTCACGCAAATGAGTAGCATTAAAACATGTGTCGTAATAATAGAATAAGTTATACGAAATTTAGCGGCTATGTTCCCATTTTCCATTTTTTTGAAAATTTCCAAGAAGACTTTTTAAAATTCTTATGAGATTGTTCACGATCGGAAAATAAAGTTTGAAAGAGGGGAACCAAGGCTTTCTAATTGGAATATCGTTTTTCGGGTTATATTTTTTAGCCAAAAAAAATACAATAAATTTAATATGAGGGGGTGTGGGGGGGGGGGGGGGG
>VYYI01001697.1:0-18015 GCA_021029175.1 Bilobella aurantiaca
ACGTTGTCGACATTATTAATGTCGACATTATTACGGTGTCGACATTTTTACTGTCTACATTATTCTGTCGACATTTTCAATGTCGACATTATTTTGTCTACATAATGGCATGGACTCGCTGAAAGTAAATCTAAGTGTAGCATAAAGTGGGGTTTTGTTTACTGTAAAAATAATTGTCAACTGAATACTGATAACCTTCCTAAAACTTTAACATGTCAGCAGGTTTAGAAATTGAATAGAAAGATAAGTTCAACACACTAAAAGTCTAAGTTTAAGTTTAGCCCTGCTAAATATAAAAATTTTACTTTAGAAGTTGAACAGCCATAGTTAATTCTGAATAATTAAATTAAATTTCAGCATTTTCAGTTCAATTTTAAAAATCGATTAATACAATGCATACCTTTACTTTTACTCTCCAAATTTTATGTCACATTAAATTGTTTACAATTTAAATCTTAGAATTGTTTAATTCTTTAATTGTGCAACAATTAAGATATCGTTGAAAGGAAAACTTTTATGTGTCTGAACGAGAAGTCTTTGAGGAGTCTTGACGTTCTTCGAGGCATCATCCGAGGGATAGCTCTATTCGAAGGTGTAAGTTACACACAACGATTAAGAGTTAGAATAACAAAATAAGCCCGTCCTACGACGGACGGGAGAGGTCAATAACATTAAATATTTTTTGGAGTTCAACGACAATCTCAATGTTTTTGGTCAGAAAATGTTTGTAAATCCGTTTCAAAGGTATGGAAAATCCAATCCAATCCTACACTGATCGTCCATCCTAGGACGGGCTTGTTTGGCGTTTAACTTAAGAATAAGAGATTACAAGCTGAATTTTCAATACAGGTCGTAGCGCTATTGGCAGTTTCAGTTAAATTGAGCCTAATTGCCTTTGAGTACGAAACTCTTTCCAAAAATGGGACAGATCAAACGGCTGCAAGTAAGACGAATTGTAACTTCAAAAAATAAGTATAAAGCGTAATTTGATTTATATAGTTAATTTCATTTTGCAATTTATTTTTTTTTGCAGGAGAGCAGACTACCCAAATAGTAGTGCTATCAGTATTTGTGATTCAAGGCATTTTCGCAATTATATTAAACGAAGGGGCACGGAAAGTAAATAAGAGATTGAAAATAAATTACAAATAAATTTGTTACGAAGTTAATAATTAATATATGTTAATAAGTTACGAATTCTATATTTTTAAAATTTTAGAGAATCCTATGGATGATCAAAGCGTGGCTAGCTTTCAGCTTTCTCCAACTCCTCATTCCAATGACGATGCTGTTTTCCAACATTTTTCTACTTGGGAATCACAAACTTCCCAGTACAGTGATCTGGACACTTTTATTTCAAATTGTGCTTGCAATTTTCCATGGAATTGAAGCAACGTTCGTGATTTCGTTTCACAAGAAGGCTGCTGAGCGCAGTCGCAGTGATGAGCTCGTGTCAATTGAGTATCACAAGAATCCAGACGCAATCATCTTCAGGAAATCGAGCGATGTTTCCATCTCAGTTGACGTAGAAGAGGATTTGAATTTTTGAAATATGATTTTTGTTTAATTCTAAAATGTTTTTAAATAACGCTACTTGTATTTTTGTTAAAAGAAAGATAAATAAATAGTAAGTTATAATAATTGTAAAAATTATAAAAATCTGTAGCTGAAACTATTTTAAAGTTGTTTGTTTTTAGCGACAAAGGCTTTTCTTTCCCTTACTGTAACCGCAATTCTAATTAAGCTTCATTAGCCTCCAAAATTTTAACAGCTTCAGATCGTAACTAGCCGCTGCATTGTTTAAGTCGCTGAAATGGCAGAAGCGATAGCAAAGTGCCACTTCGGAGGCAATGGCGATGAATTCTTGGCAATAGAGAAAGGAGACGTCTTGAAAGTAGTTTTTTTTAATGTTCTGTTACAATTTGTTTTACAAGTGTTTTTAAAATTATTTATTATTTAATTGAAGTTAAAAAATACATATTATTACCCCATCTATAGCTCACTTCTTTGAATGTACTAATTGGAGACTCGAAATGGTACGCAGCGTATTTAAAGGGAAAACATGGATATGTCGCAGAACACATGATTGACATTCAGCCACATTCATGGTAAATAATTGGTAAAAACTAAAATTCTTAAGAAATGTCGAATTATGTGTTTTTTAATATAATTTTTCGTAGGTTTTGGGGTGGTGGAATTACGCAGAGCGAAGCAGAGACGGTTCTCCAGAATCAGCCTTCCAGGAAGTTCATGATTCGAGAAACGCCGAGGGATTCGTTCCAGTTTTATTTGTCTTACAAGTTTGTATTTTAATTTTACATTTATAATAACAATTTTTAATTAATTTTTGTTTATAGAAATATTGAAATTTGCATTATTTTCAGATTAGTTGAGTCCGTGAAGCATTTCAGAATCTTCTCTACATCTGCCAACTTGAACTTTTATTTCTTCGGAGACTTCTCTGGGATCAAAATGTTTCGTTCTCTGAATTCTTTAGCAATTTATGTCGAAAGTAATTCACATTTCTTTTTTGTAATATTTTCACTTGAATTATTAAGCAATGGAAGGTATACTGAGGATCTGAACTCACGGTTTTCTGTTTTACCAAACTGCAACTAATATTTAAAAAAAATACTTAATGTGGTCATCGTAAGTGTAATAATTTTTGGAAGGACAAAGGTCCAAAAATCAAATTGTAAATAATTAAATAATTATCCTCAACCTTCCATTGCGAACCTTAAAGGGTGTTTAATCATGGTCAACTAAATGTTTTATTTTAAAATTTTAAGATTGTTCTTGGTATTCTGCTCCCTTCTGGATCCCATATGAAGACAAAGCGGTAAGACTTCAAAAATAACTCACAAGGCATCGCAAGTGGAGTCCAAACGTCTAAAACGACAAACCTAATAAAAGTCATTATTAATACAAATTAAATGTTAATTAGAAATTTAAATACAAAATAAGAATTAAACTTGCGCAATTAAATAAGGATGTTTACTGGTGTTGTTGAAGTCGCACTCTTGCCATCTATGACCCGCTAGCTGTGCTAAAGTTCATATTCGCGCGCCAAATACAAGATGATAAAATGCAAACAATATTTTCATTAAAAAAAATCTTTACAACTTTAAATAACCGCTACTGCATTTGTTTAAGGTTGGTCGATTGTCTTCTCAATTACTATATAATTAATTAATTAATTAAGCATCAGATCTTAAGAATTACTTTTGGATACGTCCTCACCCTCAAATCGTTCAATCGCAGCTCTGCCAATCACAAACCACCGTGTTAGACCTTGGACAAATAATCAAAGTTTCAAACATTAGATAAGAAAGTGTGTTTGCTTCTTAATCTGGATCTGAACCTTCTGGGCACGAGTGACACGACGGCAGGAACTTGAACAGGTACTCAATATATTACTTTTTGTAGTGATAATGGTTAAGATTTTGTAATTTGCGTACAACGGTTATCTTTCAGGGACACTGACACTCGCATTGTCATAACGGTTGCTGCGGAGAAAGGTGACGGTGAAAGATATCATTCCTAAGTGCACAGTGTATGATTGACGTGACGGTAGGCTGTGAATTGGATACGGACTAAGACTGGAGGACAAGAAGATCAAAATGCCTAGCAAGAAGAAAAAGTACAATGCTAGGTTTCCACCGGTAAGAAAATGTGCTGCATGATAATGTGGTACATGATGTGTGGTAGATTAGATCAGGAAGGCTAGTTCAATTGACGTATTGGTTAATGGACAGCTTTTGAAATACTGATTTTGTTCCTTACTTGTAGGCTCGTATAAAGAAAATCATGCAAAGTGATGAGGAAGTTGGGAAGGTGGCTCAAGCGGTTCCGGTTATTATCTATATCCGTTTCATGAACACAACAACAATGATTTGTTAAATTATTGCTTGTTTTTTTCGCTTTTAAAGTTGCAACGCAAGCGAGCTGATGATATCGACGCATCATAAATGAACATGAAATATGGTGTTGCTCTTCTTGTTTGTGACTTCACCACATAGTGCTATGTGTGCTGGCTGATATGCTTGTGATTTGTGAATGATTATGCTTTATAGTGTTATTTCTTGCTTGTTGCTTTTCATGGTTTCTTTAACTTAGGGGTTGCAATATTTGTATATCGCAATGTAAATACCAAATCGAAAAAATTATTTTCCTTAATGACACGTTTACCTCGCGCTCTGGAACTCTTCGTCGAATCTTTACTGAAGAAGGCTGAAGTCGTGACGAACATCAGAAATGCGAAAACTTTAACACCATCGCATTTGTAAGTTGTTGTTTTTTTGTAGCTTCGTATTTCGTACAGTTGTACAGTTTCATACGCATTCATGGCGTTGAGCATAATGTAAGTTTCTTATTTTCTATGTAGAAAGCAATGCATCTTGGTTGAACATCGGTTTGACTTTCTCAAGGAATTGGTGGCCACTGTACCTGATGTTCAGGGGGACGAAGAATTGGCTGAGACGCCGCGGTCCTCATCGGCTAACACTCCCTTCACTTTTCCACCGCCATCTTCAACAGCTACTTCCAGCGCGGTGCAAGGAGAACCACGACGCAGCTCGGTGTCCTACATCAATGATCCTAACCTCGTTGCGTATCATGTGCCCCCTCCAGTCGCCTCCGCCTACTTCCAGGAGCCACACATTTCTCAGCCTCCGCCCACTTCAATTCTAAATCCTGTTGGAGCCAACAGTAATCCATACATTCCCTTCCATGTTCAGCAGCCACCTGGGCCTCGAGCTGACTTCCAGTATCATGTCCAGAGTAACGTACAGATGACACCGCCAGAAAATGGCTTCATGGCTGACTCAATTTCCTCTCTCTCCACTGACTCTTCGAGTGTGAAAAGTAACAATGCAAGTTCTGGAGTAATTGTTTATGATAGAGAACCTCACAAATCTTTTCAAGAGAAATCTTCTCATGTTTAATACCTTAGGTACATAAAACACTAGCAGTGCGTTGAGAACACTCACACATTATTATTACAAGCACACCCTGTAATTTAAGCAATATAATTACACATAGAGCAAGAACATTTGTTTAAAATATTTAATTTGACTCTAACCCTCAACCATTTTGTTAAAAGAATTAAACTATCAATCAAAAATCAAAACAACTTTCTACGGTCTATGTCAATTAATTGATTAATCAATGATATTTACTAATTTGATTCAGATTGAGGATAGGAGAAAATCGACCTGTTTTGTTTGTTATAATAACCTTTTGTAGTTAAACAATAATTATTATGCGGCCATTGACGTCAATATTGAAGTTATTTCATTCTCCCGAGCCGCGTCAACTTTGATACCGTGGTACAAATATTCTGTATAAGTTTTGAGCCGCTTTCGGCTTAACCTCTTACTCCATTGCTAACGCCGGAATCAATTAATGTTAAATTATCTAGATTAGCAAAACCAACATGCGTATCCTCAATTTCAATAGCGAACTGAATTAGTCAAAGAAACGATTGAAGGTGTAATCGGTTAAAATATTTGAAAGCATACACTTGATTCTTGGATTTTTCTATTGAACTCAAAGAAAATCGTTTTCCTGAATCGGAAGATGCCCATCTCTTGAGGAGCGTGAGGAGGCGCGGGAAGAAAAGGCGCAAAGCGTGAGTAGCTGCCAGTTCAACCGGTGCAGATGGGACATCACGGTTTCGTTGTACTGTTTACGAAACCTACTTGTCTCTTTTAAATCGCTGTCAACTAATCGCTGATAGAGTTCCAGGCACTTGATTTGCAGATCGCTGACAATGGCATCCAAGGTTGATAGGTCACAGCTCTTTGAAGACATCTTTGACGTCAAGGATATAGATCCCGAAGGCAAGAAGTTCGATCGGGGTAAGGAAGGATTAATGATTAAGGAATTTCAATTAGTTAATGGTTGACCTTCTGTGTCACTTTCGTTGTTTCATGAATGTAATTGCAGACAATTTTGGATATAACATGGTTTGGACCTTGCTGTCACGGATATTATTAATATACTTATAGTGGTTAAATGTAAATTTGTGTCGATGTCCACGTGCCGCCACCACACCGTGCCCGTTCGTTAGATTAGAAGGATTTAATAGGTACTTAGGCTTCACTTTAACTGTAGAAAATTCCCTACTGTCCCGAGTGGATGAAGTGATGTTAGTTTTCAATGTTTTAATAGGCCTTTGTACATTTGGAAAATTGCCAAATTGCACAAACATTGTACTCCTTTGGATTAGGTTGCATAGAAGCAGAATGTAGGAGTTGCAATTTCTCACTTTGAAAGGGTGCTTCTTCAATCCTTCAATCTACCCCTCGGACACTGACCTAACAATTTAGTAGGGTAGTTATGTATTCGAATTTTGCTATTAAACTGCACAACCTTATCGATCAAATTTCAGATCAGGAAAGTTTTTTTTTGTCTTGGCTAAAGTAAATGGGCATATTCAGGTCAGTATTAGATTAAGTGATTAATTTATGTGGATGTAAAAATGAAGAGTAATGAACAACAAAGGGAAGTTTAAAGTAGAATAGGAGAAGACCTACTTGCCTATTTTGTTTTTGGATTACTCGCGTTGATTCGTTTCTAGGTACATCTGCGTGAAGTGTTGAGCTTTTTTTTGACGCTCAGAATTTCTTGTATTGGGTCAATTTTAACCCACCAATTACCTCTAAGCACAAGCTGTATAGACATACAGGTGCTTAATTTAATCCTGTAGATCTGTTATGTTATTACTTTCTGCTTTGTCGATCTCTTCACAACATTAGTCATCACTCTGCTCTTGAGCAAAATTACAAAGTTCAGTGGTTTGGCAAAATGGCAAGGGAGGGAGGGAGGAGGTTTTTTTTTGCAATATATCTTTTTTGCGGAACAGATACTTGCTGGTTAATGGTTGTTGGAAGGAAGGTATATTTTGGCGGCGCAGTTGAGGCTATTCCAAGCTAGAAATATGGAGGACTTGCAAAATCCAATTGGCATTCCCTCTTCTTGGGCTTTTTGCGAGTGTCGTCATCCCCAATTTCCCATTCGCTCCCTTGTACTTTCTCATTTGTTCTCAGCTACCGCCTCTGTTTTCCTCAGTCAAGCTTTGACGTCTCTCCCTTTCATTTCCCTTCAACAACGTTGACGTAAGGCGTAATTTGCAAAATGCCAAATTTTGGCAATTTCTGTCATCCCGAGAAGTGGATTTACGAATTCGGACAGTATCGCTGTTGTTTAGCAGAGCACTACTACAACGGTTCCTCATCTAAAGGTCACCTTGCTGGGTAAATGAAGTAACGCTATTTAGGAATCAATAAAGTACTGTATTTTTCTTATTATACTATACTTAGATTTTTTTAAATGTCAATTTAGGTGGAGGTATCCAAATGAAGAGTAGAAAAATTTGAATCATTTGTCAAAAAAGACAATTTTTAAAATGTAGGCAGGCTAGTTTACCAGTAGAATTTAACGAAACAAAATGGCAAAACATAACGGTTGGATTTCAACGAAGGGGGGCCACAGCCAGCTTTTCCCTCAAAACAAGGTTAGGTTTTAAAGTTTTCGCGCAGAGAAACCTAATCTTCTTCTGGCTGCGCAACGTCTCTGATATTTTAGGCCCCCCTTCGTTGAAATCCAACCAAACATAACTTCTGGTGCAACATTCAAATTGAATTTTAGGCGTTTTTGAGTTTTATTTTCACGAAATGTGTGCTGGTTGTCCTCTTGATTGATCCTTGCCAAAACAAAACACTATCAAGCAGCGACGACAAGAAGACATGACATTGCTATTTCTAATGTTGTGTTATCCTACCTAGAAAGCAACGGTAGGCATAACTGAATTTTTTAATAATGTGCGTCTTATTTTATGAGGAAATGGAGCATGGGTGGGTGACGAATGAATGTAACAGTATTCTCAAAATTTAACAGTTGACAGGGACTTTCCTTTTGGGACTCATTTATATTTAACTTTCTGAAGAATTTCTGTTAGTTATAAGTTTTAAGCGAAGCTTCGCTTGAGCCTGTTTTGGATAGGCTTTATAAATTAGGTTCAAGGAAGTTGTTGGATTCAATTAGGTTTAAATTGCCTTTGATTATTTATTCATGTATCTTCTTGTACGTTTTACGTGGTTATAGAAAGTGATTATACACTGCCGTGATGAGGATGTTTAGCTTTACCAAGGTCAAACATAGTGACGAGACGACGTGTGACGTTTCAACCAAAAATATCGTAAATTCTATTGGAAAAGTTTTCTGAAATTGCGTCCTAACCCTTAACTTTTAAACAACATCTTATAACACGTTTATGAAATGATTGCATGGGAGAACAAGCTAACTTGTATCTATTCCCCTCTTTTCATGATCGCAATATTTGAAGTGGATGTTTGAGATCGAGAAGATCAAATTTTTTTGGCAATGGAAATTCTCCACTCCTAAAAAGCGGCTTGCATTGTTAGTGGTCGAGAGCTGTAGGGCGTTTGTTCCATCAATCCTTTGCCTCTGCGAAAGTCGGATGATTTGCAAATTCGTGTGCCTGGGGGCATGTGCAAAAAAAAACCTGAACGATAGGTTGGTTTCATTACCCTTTCTCTCTAGCCTTCCTCCGCCAGTATTTTTTTTAGCTAAACGCTGCTGATTCTCTGGAAGTCGGCAATGCCCTAAACTGCGCAATTAAAATTTGCAACTCCAATGCTCCCTTCAACATCTTCGTGAGCAAATCAGGTGAATGGCCTTCAGATGCTCGCTCCTTTCTCTTCATGGCTCCTGAGCAAGGCGAACGAAATAGCGTTTTTGCTATTCAAGAAAGTAATAATGGTTAATGGTGTTTTGGCATTATTGCCAAAAAAACAAATTTTACCACTAAAATGACCTGAGGTGAGGGTTTTAAAATGTCACATGTTAATATTTTTGTATTTCTCTAGAATAACACCGAGTTGGCAACCCGGAGGAGGAGCATTCATTTAGTTCTGGCTTAGTGGGCGGTGACGCATTAGGAATTAGGAGTTTAATTATAGTTGATGAATTAAATTGAAGGTGATGGAGATGAGGTGATCCTGGGTGTTAGCATTTAGTGCGGTGGATGGTGGGCTGGCTCCTATTGTATTTTGAATGGAAGGTTTCGTACAGGAAACTGGAGTTGAGCGTAGAACCTGATGGGAAAAATCTATATTGTCCTTTTGCAAGGTCATGGATTCAAGGTTTTTGGCAGAATTCTCCCTCTCCTCGCCCCCGTGTCCTTTTTTCGCACTTGCAAAAAACTTGAACTTGAGTGGCAGAGTTGCATAGGAGCAGAAGCAGAAGGGGTTTCCCTACTTTCCTGCTCTGGAACCTTCTCTCTACTCGTCATGTGCAAAAAGCGAAAGGTAGTATTGAGGTCCTGGTGTATTGTTATATTGCCAAAATATTGCATAGGCTCTGAATGGACGGATAGAAAGGCTGGAAGGGGGTGGGAGAGCTTTCGCAGTTGGCAGAACCCTTGTGGGAAGCCAGTGGACTCCAGCATTGTAAATGTGGGACTTTCGATGTACGGAGTTGTTTATTCGAGGCTATAATGTAGCCCGCCTACACATGTTGACTGTTGACGTCAAAGTTTTGCTCAAAGTTTTCTTATTGATTCTGCAATATTGCATTAGCAAATATGTTTGCCATGAAATGATCGTATCCTAATTTGTTGGATCAAATTTTGACGATAGAAATGAGATATATGCTCGAGGTTACAAAATGAACGTGATAACGATTTTTATTCAATAGGATACCTAGAACCTGGAAAATAAAATATTTCGAAACGCATTTACTGTTTTTAATAATTCGAATGACATTGACATATTGTTTATTGTAAAGCTCCAAGGGTAATTAAATTAATCTAAATTGCAATAATGTAATGAATTTTAATCTTTTGCGCTTATTTTTTCTTTTAGCATTTGAGGATGAGGTGTTTTGGTTTACTTGGATTGTATAAACTACATGTAGTTTTTGTTGTATTTTTCAGTGAGCCGCTTACATTGTGAGAGCGAGTCCTTCAAGATCGAATTGATTTTGGATATTAACTCATGGATCTATCCGATGGAACTGGGTATGTATTAAGGAATTTAATAAATAGAAGTTTGCGTATATGAGATTGATTGAGTAAAGCGCCACACTCACCGAGTTCAGTTTTGACACGTTAAAAGGTCATAATGTTCTTGTTCAGTATGGAATTGAGTACGAGCAACATTTTGGCATGGGTTGTTAGCAAGTAAATGGGGATCAATTTGATATGCACCTCCTCAAGGTCACAAGTCTTTTGTTCCTTTGAATACTTGATTGATGTTTTTTTTTGTTCTCAGGTGACAAGTTTCGTCTGCTCCTGTGCACGTCCTTGCGTGATGATGGTTATGCCGAAAGCGGGGAATGGAATCCTATGGAATTGCAATCCCAGGAGACTTCCGGTAAAGTGGCAAACTTCGAGTACATTATGTACGGGAAGGTCTACAGGATTGAAGGCGAGGAAGCACCGCGAAATGAACAAGTAGGAACAGGCAGAATGTGAGTTGCGTTTTGTAAAACAATTTATAAAAACAATATTTTGCTAGATTTTGATTTGTATATGTGTGTGACTCATGAAAATTGTGATTCCCGTCGACGAACCATTTTGTTTCATATCGTCAAATACAACAGTACACAAAGATTTGCCTAATATCATTTTAAATTGAAATTCTACCGGCCAACATTTCCATTTCTTCTAACTTGTAAAGTATACGAACCTCTGTGGTTAATTTGTTGAGTTTCTTCGAGTACCAGGCACAGTTGTATTTAACGATGCCAAGAATTTATTTAATTGTAAACAGTAGAACCGTCAATTGATTTATATAGAAAGAGTTCCCGAAATCAGTTTTCATTTCTATGTACGCTCACTCTCTCCCCTATTCTAAATTTCCATTGTATTGGTTCGTGCAATTTAAGAGTTGTCCAGTACTTGAGTTGACACTATTTGACCTCTCCTCCCTGAGTAGAAGGGGGTGAACGTATTCAAATTTATTGCCCGTGCTATTCTAAGTTTAGTAATAAGGAACTTTAAGGTTTAGTTTTAGTTTGCACCTCCAACGAGTTTTAATTCTTAGGTAGCATTTAACCCGAATAGTGTTTTATTGTCAAAGTGTTCCAATGAGACCTATAAAAAGACTGTTCAAGTATTCAATTGGGTTTGAGTGAATGGGAACCACTCTGCGTTCGCTTCGTACTGATTTTAAATCGAGTGAACACAGCTGGTGGTATCTCAGTCACTTCCTCCCCGGATCTCGACGCTTTGACACTTTTAAGTACTACAATTTTCAAGTGATTTGTTCCTGTCTTTGTTTTAAGTTTAAAGTGTTTGACTTGAGAAGCTGAGATAGTATTCCTTATGGAGTTGCTGCGTGGCTTCGGATGAGTACCAGAGCTGTGTTTGCAGCGTCCTCTTGTTAATTTATTCGTGTAAATGCATGGTCTGGTACGACATTCGGAGCTGAGTTAATCACCGCCGAGAGAAACGAAATGGCTAGGTTTCAAATACAGCTTATAATTATCTAGTATATAAATACACACCAATTACGAATAGATCTTTTGGGCTTGTTTCATTATAACCCATATTGTCTCTTTTCATTGTAATTGGACGTTGGCGTTGAATTGAAATAAAATGACGTGAAGGGAGAGACGGCGGATTTGCTTGGTATTGACTGACGCATTTCTCGTATTTGAAGTACATTTTGGATGCATTAGATTATTTCAATTTGACAAGCAACATTGTCTGGAGTGAATTGATTTAGCATTTAATCTGGATTTAGATCCAAAGCATTATCAAATTCACAGGGAGTTAGTTCATGTTGTCTACGTCTGAGTGACGGTCTTTTGGACGCCAGGGTCACCTTGATTGGGCTATTGAACTCGCAGCATCTCTAAGGAATACTATAAACGCTTAAAGACTGGATAATATTAATATTTTGTTCATTTGTTCACCCATAGCGTGATTATGTTTTTTTGGTAGATTAAGTAAAAGTGAATCATGATGATATGATGTAAGTTGGACATATTTCAAGAATGGACAGTCTTCGAGGTAGACAAAGGCAATTTTTTACTGGAATTTTTTAGCGGTTTTAATAGGCAAGACCTTGATTTTGTCAGCAGGTGAATTGTTGGCCTTGACGAGATGAGAAACGGATTAAGAGCCTTGACGTTTTCAGTAATCATTGCTGCAAAATACCCATAATTAATTTCCAGCATCCTATTAGTCCAAGGTTTCTAAAAAACTTACTAATGGAACTCATAATATTGTCACTTTTCATTCCATATGCTTACTTGGAAAAGAAATGGATTTTAACTATTTTTACAAAATCGATTTGTGGAAAGGGTGTCTTCCACTTTTGGTCAATTCAATTATTAATCATCATCTTTCCATGCTAACCACGGCGATTATTATTTCTCTTCAAGATTTCTCTTCGAACTAGTCCTCAGGAGAACAATGCTTCACTTTATGGGTTCATTTGCGCCTGCGCGTAGAGGGGAAAAATGTAGCACAGAATATGAAAAAAGAATGAGTCATATTCTTACGTAGCGCATAGTATCTAGGAAACTCGCTAATTGACTTGACTTGTCGTTTACACAAAATGTTAACCTCACCTCAGCATATATTTCTGAATTTTGACTTGTGAGATTTCACTGGAGCAATATCTTTCAAATTAAAAAATATTGCATTCGGCCAAGTGTAGGAAATCATTCAGCAGAATTCATACATACTTTGCTGGAATGAGATGTGTTATTAGATTGGGGCAGAAGGCTATAATATTAAAAATGAATTTTGGCGACGGGATTCCCTTCGTCAACTTTAAAAAAAATTCTCCTGGTGGTTACTTTTAAAAGTTGCAAACTGCTTTCTCCATGGGTGCTTTAGCTGTCGTTTGAGGTTTTGGTGTCAAGGTCAAAGCAGTGGAACCGCGGAGGGGCGTTTTAACCTTATTTGTTAAAGCTTTAGCTGACATTTCCGCTCCAATGCCCATATATCATATGTATTCCTTTTAATCAAAGTGTCTATTTGTCAAATGAGGTTGAACTCCAGTGAAATGTGGCAATCGGTTGCTCATGGGGAATTAGAACATGACTCTACTTGGTGGAGAAAGTAGGTGAAGGAAGTGGGCCAGCGTCATCATCAGCCTCCCTGGAAGTGGGTTATTGCCAAAGAAAGTTTTCAAGGGCGGAAGTCACTGGTGTCGAGCGTGGGATGGAAATCAATAAGTTAGCGGCGCAAAAGGGGATTCTGCAACGTAGAGGAAGATTCTGGAATGACGAACTAACAACGTACATCCTACGTCTCCTAACTTTCTCCAGCAGGGTTGATCACTCACAGTCACAGCAACACTGGGATTCCGAAGAGCTGGATGCACGAGTAACGCCTACGCCAAGAGTCCAGCTGTACCACAAGAATAATATGCCTGTTCCTCTGAATGCTTCCAATGAATACTTGATTCATCGATGAATCCATCTTCTATTAAATCTGATGACGACTTCAAGTGATGTAATAAATTGTCTTCAAGTGAGAAGTACGAAGGTACATGTATTTAGCATCGGGGAATCGCGGTGGCAGTGTGGTTAGCTGGTTGTGAAAGTTTGACACGCCACTATCCACACCGCCGGTGCGAGTCCCCTTGCAAAGCACCTCTGGCGAAGCAACGAAGAATCAATTAACAATCGTTTTTTGCAACACCAGCATCATCTTTGCAAGAATTGGAGAATTGCTATCATAGATATACATAAATATGTTTCCTTTGAAAAAAAATAGGAGATCTTACGACGCAAACCCATAAGAACTTCTTGCATGGATTTGTTGGGGTGAACGTCCATGTTTGAGATTGTTTCCTTTCCTTTCGATACTTCTCGATAGATGGTGGGCACGTCATCTAATACGGTTGATTGAAAGTTGTTTAGTATTTGAGGTAATATAGTTGATACACTACTGATGTAAAATCACAAATCAAGTGCACTTAAAATACTTAATTCTTACATAATTTTACTAGAATTTGGTAAGTACTTTTAATGCTCGTCCTTAGGAAATCGAAAATTAATCGTTTGACCGTTTGAACGGGTAAATATCAAGACTAGCAATTTTGAATATAAATTCTTAATTGCTAGAATGATATTTCAGGTTTTTAAGCAATGATTTCACTATGTAATTTGCGGAATTTAACATTATTCTAATTGTATTTTATTGCAATTATATTTCAGGACCATCTACATCTCATATGGCGGACTCTTGATGCGCCTACACGGTGAAACCGGTGGAAATTTGAATAATTTTGCCGTGGACCAGACCGTGTACCTCTTCATGAAAAAATTAGCCTTCTAAAAATGCGTTTCTACCCATTTTATGATGGAGGATGGAGGAACTTTATTTACTGATTTTATTTACTAAGTTTCTTACAGTATAGAAACAAAAAAAGAAAACTAATTATTGTCTCCTTTTTCGACAAATAAACGTTTTTTTTTGCATTATGCATATTTTGAAACGCAGAGTTTTCGAAATAGGAGTATAAAAGGTTGCCGCATCTTTAAGCGCAGATAAGTCAACTCGTGTCAATAAAAGGGCGTGGGTAGGGTGGGCGTAATTATTCATTAGTGTGATCTTAGGTTGCATTTAAAATCCCAACGCCTTTTTGAACCTGTAAATTAAGAATTCTAATTTGGGGTCAGAGTTCAAAAAAGAAATAGTGACCATTGAAATTCCTGTAATATAGGAAAGAGGGTTACCGCATACATTAACATTATGTGTAGTTTCTGCGCAGCTGATACGTTACGTAACGCAAGTAAATGGTCATTTTGATCACTGCGACTTATTTCACATCTTCAATTAATGTGGAAATGAACTCGACTTGTCTTCCATTTTTCAAATTATGATTTTTAGTGCGCATTTGTATTCTCACGCGGGAAGGGGCATGTCATGAAATTGCGGATGCTGGTAAAATTACTTTGACATCATCATGGGGTCATTGATAAAATGTCAAATGTCATCCTCATCATGTACCTTGTCAACATTCGCTCTGTGACACTCAATTCTGGGATATATTAAAGTGCGTCAAATTATAATGCGTTGAGAGTCGCTAAATGATTTGCAATTAAAATGTTTACAAATCACTTGATTATTGCAGTATTTACTTTTAAACAAAATATACCTACCTATTAACTTAGACTGATCGCTGATTACTGCAATTAGCAATTTTGGATAAAATCATTTTGATATACTTTCGAAGAGGCATATTAGTTTTAGTGAACGCTGTTTTCGTTCCTTTGATTCGATTCCTTGATTATTGTAGCATTTACTTTAGACAACCCACCTATCTATAAAGATCTGGCTGATCGCTGAAAAACGTGATGGATTACTGCAAAGATATAATTGTAAAGAAAATCGTTCGTTGTAATTACGAAGCGCAGAATAATTTCGGTGAACGAGATCTTCGTTAATTGAGTTATTTAAATCACTACGTTGTTGTTTACGGGAGTGATGACCCACCTCAAGTTGGAAGTTATGATCATAATTCATGAACGAATGATAGTAGGACGCTAAATAGGAAAATTGTTTTTCGCAGTGAGATGCGAAAGTTTTGCTGTTTTCTTTTGACCATAAAGTTGGCCAATTTGGATCAATGGGAGGATCAGTTACTTTTCAAGGAACCATTCACTACGCAAATCCTGTACAGCCCTAATTAACGTTTGTTTCTTACCACAACTTAACAACTTCGTAATGAAACAGAGCTCTACGAAAGAACGAGGATGAAAGTCAAGCGTCCTTTTAGAAACATCTTAACAGCACACCGCAAAAACATTTTTTTTTTAAATTATGGCTACTCATAACGAAATTTTATAAGTGTGGTAAGAATGTATTGGATTTTCTAATTTGTAAAATATACGGAAGAGTTATTCTTCGAATTAGGAAACTGCTCTTTAATTATAAAAGAAGTTAAATCCTGTTCAGTTTCGCCATTTCAAAAGAAAGGCAACGTAGTTAACTTACGGAGTCATGTTCTTTTCGTTGGTTCCATTTTAGCTAAAGGCTAAATTACACTTTGAGTCCTTAATTACCAGAAGTCAATCAAATAAGTATATTTATATTCTATAGCTTTTAGCCCCTTGGGAAATGAAACTAACATTTAGAATTGTAGCAGCCTCAAAAGAAGGGAGTGTAATTGAGGTTCAGAGCCTTAATTAATTACAAATGAGAATTTGATGGATGTCTTTTCAAGTAAGAGAAAAGGATTGGAAGGCAGTCACAGTATTTCAAGACAGACAAAAAAGAAAATATTTAAAATAAATACAAAAAAGCTGTTGAATTTCTGTTGAAAGAGACTCAAAAGTGAGAAAAAACAAACAAAAGTTTTGAAATAAAGCACAAATAAGTAAATTATTGTTAATTATTTAAATACGACAAAGTTTCAAATCAAAGCAACAATATGCACGTGTGAGGAAAAGGGCTCTTTGAAACAACGTAATTTCCAATTAAGTATGGAATTTCGCAATTTCATCACGTAGCTCACTCAATTGTTTAAACTTATCCCCTCGGGTCACCACTTTTACTTGTCTAGGAACCAATCGCCAAATGTTATTTACGGTATAAAAACCTCATTGAAAAAGTACGGTAAAATCTACAAATCAGAAACGAGGAGAAAACTGCGATCATCGAGGATTAAAATTTAAATCCTGAAAATAACGCTTTGTAACTTTACACCTTGAGAATATTGGTTAACCGCAAAATTAGGGGTGGTAATGTTCAGTTCTTGCAAACTTGCATCAAAATTTAGAGGTCACCTTTAACGAAACCAAAAATGAGCCTTTCAAAAATTTGGACCAATCAAGTATACCTTTTTTTAGAATTTTGGCAACTTTCTCAGACGCCTTTGAATTTTCCATCTTTTTGAGGTAGCATCCTATTCTTCTTTAAATTGAATGATTCAGCTCAAATGATATCTTCTTTTTTTTTCTTCGTTTCCCTCAAAGTTCTTCTACCCATAAATCATGAACCTTTCAATTAACTTTCTTCTCGATTTCGATACATTTTTTATTTAAATTGCATTTGAAATGAGTCCAAATGGGATTTTTTGCAGGAGAAATTTTTCTGCCATTGCGATAAGAGCAGTTGATACGGCTCTATTACGGAAAATTGCGAATATGAATGCCAATTATTTGAAAACCGGAAATGCATTTAAAGGAACGTTTCTCAGCGACATCGCAGTGCATTACGACCTAAAGAAAAACATATCATCGAATAAGAGAAATAATGAATTGAACCCTTAAGAATTAAAATTTATTTTGCATTATTGTTGTGTGAAATTTATTCAAGTATAAAATATAATTTTAAAAACACAATGGTAACTGCACTTTAACTTTTGTGTTAAGTTAAGGTGGAGTAGCGAGTCAATTTGATGCATATTGATTTGACTGCATAATAAATAGTCTTAAGTGTCAGAGGTAAGCATGCCTGTAACTATTTATTTAGCCACTACCCAAGGACAATAATTATTTATTGCTCTACAGATTAACTACTGAATCAATTGTAGCAAAAGGGGTGTGAAAATCGTGGTAGATGTGCAGTGCAAAATCATTTGTAAGTCAATGACAATGGTTTTTCTTTGTATTGGCTTGAAGCAAAATATAGAATTATATTATAAGTAAAATATTGTGTTTTTTAAATTTAAATTTAATTTGTTGTATATGATTCAAGTATGGGTACAACGGAAATGCATGTAAGAATTGATTCAAGATCTATTGTTCAATTTTAGTATATGGCATAAGTTAATGCTATTTGGTTCAACAAATGCAAAAACGGTGAAAAGAGAAAAATGTTCAAACATACAATATTCTTAAATCCAGTTTAAATTGAATTCAAAATTACACCACTTGACCTTTCATTAAATTACGAAAAAAGGTTATTTACCAACTGAAAGTTGAAAGGACCTTACCGGAATTGGGCTTTTTTCACCTTTTTTCTTCGATTTTCGGCCCCAACGTTTTATGCGCTTATATTATGATTGTGGTGACCCTGAACTC
>VYYI01001698.1:0-18013 GCA_021029175.1 Bilobella aurantiaca
CTTACTTTGTTATGTTACTTTAGATGACATAGTGCAGATGAAATTTAATTTATTAAAGTTATTGCTTTTCTAATACTTATATGATGTTAGTAGTTGAAGACTACGAGAACAACCAACCAACCTCCACCCAACATAGGGTTAATATTGAAGACAACCTTGGGGATGATGCAGGTGGAAGAAATGCAGCGTCTGCAGGTCCAAGATTAGGCTTCAGTTCACCTGCACCTGCAGGTCCAACATTAGGTTTCAGTTCACCTGCACCTGCATCTACAAGTTCGACTCTAAGTACGACAAAATCCAAGGTCGTAGTGCCACACCCGAATTCAAGACCGCCAATGGTGTCTGGTACACCACAACCTGTCAAGGCAATCACGCGAAGCAACCTAAGGCAATCTGAGGGTAAAACATTATAGTCAAAAAGAAATTTCAGTGTTTAAGACCCTTCAATATGTGCAATAAAAAACTATTGCTTGTTTGCTAGTTGGACAATAATAATGAGTTGCTAAATTCGCGTCTCATAATATTTTAGCAAACAAAAAGTTTCAATTTGTGTTATTACAGAACAGAGAGCATATTTTCGCTCTCAAGGTTTGTCTATTACCAAATATTAATTATTAATATTACCACTTTTGTCTTCACGTGTTAAAACTTTGTTATGCTCCATTTGAATTTATATGAAATTTTGATGTTACAAACTCAATTTGAAAAGATTTTAAAAATATCGACGTAAATAGCATCAACGCCCTACAAAAACTTTTTTTTAATATTTTAAATTTAAACAAAAACCTAAATATAAATTGAAGTTAAGCTATTAAAGGTAAAGGTGTAAAATGGGTGTAAATGAGAAAAAAACATTTAATTGTCTTCTAAACAAGAGATTTTAACATATTTTATTTGATTTGCAGTAAAGCATGCAAACACGAAGGATGTTTTCACTGACAAAACCCTCAGAGAAGCGATTCCTTTTGGTTTCGTAGAGTTTCGTAAAATTTGCAAAGTTGAACATTTTAGAACTACTAAGCGTAACGCTGGCAGCGTATACGACATACCTGTTGTAACCACCCAAGAAGTAAGCTCGGAAATTTTGAATTGCTGTGTAATTGTACGCCCTAATCAACCGGCAAGAGAATAATTTGTTTTAAACTAGACCAAAATTAGGTACTTTCAGTAAGATGTGTTGATACGACGAAATGACATTGTTTTGATGCGACTAGTGGATAATAGCTTACTAAGATTACTAAAATAAAATTTCTGCGTCCAGCATGCACTTTTTGAATTATGTACCCTACTTTTTCATTTGATAATAAAGTACGCCAAATGTCAACTAAGCAATTTATAAATTTAGAGACATAACGTAATAATACTCTTGGCAAAGCTTGTAAACTGCCATTTTTTATAGGCAACTTTGTTCAAGCAAACGTTAGATAAATGATAATAATATAATGATATAATAATGATATATATATATAATGATAAATTGCAACTTTTTTTTATAACTAAATGAAACTTCTATTAGATCCAAGACATTGCAAATAGCGGAGCAGCTAACGCCGTTTTAAAATCACAATATGCTGTGACAGGAGCCCACTCGGGAGAAAAGTACTGGGTACTTGTGCTTTCAATTAGTCGTAGGCTGTTTGAGATTGGTCAAAAGGACACAAGCTTGTTCAAAGAGAAAGTTAAGGATGCATTAATGGACTTTGTTAACTCGCGCAATGAAAACATGCTCTACGTAAGTTTTGAGTTAAAAAAACATCATTCTCATCTTTTTCAAGCTGTTTTAAAAGGTCTAAAATTGTGGTGTATGGTTGATTTCAAATTGTAGCTCATTGAAGAGAGACAAGTTAATGAGTATGCAGTAGGCTTGAGTACTGATGACAAAGTTGTAAGATTTAGCATCGCATTCAAGCAACCACCCTTACCAAAAAAGGTTACAACGGCAACAACGGTGGCAAAATAAAGAAGTTTTGATTGAAAAAACTAATTGTGTCTAAGTGGTCTTAAGTGGTTTATAGTAGTGGAGTTTCGCCCTAAATTTGTTAAACCTTAATTTTCACGCTTTGCACATATAAGTTTAAATTCTTATTATGACTTCCATTAAAGCATTTTTAGTCTGTATGAGTTACCTTGTTAAATTTATTTTACTGTATTGTGGTTGGCAGATTTCTTATTGCAAATTGAAATGTCTTTTTTTTTCTCATTTCATTATACCACTTCTTTATGCTCATTTTAAAATATTGGAAATTAAGCACAAATTGAAAGACTACACTCAATTTGACACTTTACTCATACTAAAGCACGTGAATATTTATAAGGACATAGCGTGCACAATAGTGAATCTGTAAGCTTGTGCATCATGTATCGTAATTATGTTACATTTGGAAATAAAATGAATAAATAAAATTAAAGTGTAAATAACAATAGATGCTAAGATCTAACCAATAATTAATCTCCGCTAAGACGTATGTAATCGATCCATGTAATTTTTTAAACGTTTAAATCTGACTGAATAATTAATTCTAACCAAATCGTCATCACCGTCACAATATCAGAAAATCTATAAACTCAAAAGTCTACAAACTTAAATTAAATTTCAAAAATACGACTCAAAGTGGCTTCTGACGCTGAATGGCTTCATTTGCATTGAAACTAAAATACTTGAAAACAAAAGACCACAATTTTGTAGTTGGAACGATTTCCAAAATTTTGTAGTCGAAACGATTCTTAAAAAATATATGAAAATCCACATTTTGGGTCAGCAAATATACTGGAGGCGCATTTCACAGTCATCAAAAACGACTAATTTAAGAGTTTGAGTTTTTTTTAGAAGAGCATTCCCAACTGTGGTAGTAACAGATTTACCTTTTGTGTCTCCAGCGGGATTTTGAACACCGATGACGCAAAAATTTATTCAAATTTGACTAAGTGCTCAGGAATCGTAAATTCCAGAAAAGCTTTACACGCGCGTATGAAGGCTTTTGTTCATGATGAAGTAAGTTATGCTGCACTTGCAACAACCATCTACTATTGTTTAAGTAATCCGCAACATCAACAAATTCCGTTTCTTAAAAACTTGGTTAAAACCTAGGTTTCGAAGAAAAAATTCCTACTACTCTAAACGCCGTCACCTTTTGCATGTAATTTTTATATGCTTTTGTTATATTTGTTCTACTAGAACTTGACTTAAGCTACTTTAAGTTGTTGCGGCATTTTTCTTTGTTATGTTAGTTTTTACTAATTTAATCGAATCCGTGCTGATCTGGGTTTGTTTTAATCAAAGAAACTGACCGATTGATTGAGAATAATATAACCTACTTTCTTTAGAATAGGTATCCGCCTGTTTGCAACTGAGCGTTAAACATATCAACGAATATTGCCTCAATGCTTAGGCTTGAAAATGTACAACATAGTAGTATGCACAATTAAGAATTCTAATACAGTGTGCATATTGACAGTGTTGACTATCCGGAAGTTGCTTAGGTTTCATTTATAATTAGCAAAACCATAAATTTTCCGGTTTTAGCAGGCATTTAAGAGTCAAAATGGGCCAAGCTCCGGTTTTTTTTAATTTCTTTTTTGTTCAAGCTAATTGGATTTGGTTTTGAAGTGCAATTGCTAAACACGAAGGGATACTCAAAATAGAACAATTACTGTGGAGAACATATTTATAAGATTGTCACACACACGCACAAAGCACGTTTTAGAAAATATGGAAATACATCAAACAGACTACTTATTACTTTAATGCATTGTCTTACCGACTTTTATGTACAGCAAAAATGTTTTTACTAACAACTCAAGCAGCAAACCTTAAATGCTTTCTGCATACTTAAATTTAAAGTTGGGCAACTAAAGCGGGTAAGCCTGTAAAAACTAAGTTTATCGAGGCAAAATGTGTGTAACATGTACGTCTCAGCAGGTTGCATTAATACGTACATGCAAAATTGAACAACAGAACAAATGTAATACAAGCTGCAGCTTTTTCAATAAAACCCGGATCCCATACTATAGAATTTACTTACAATTTCAAAGCAAATCAAATCCAATAACTTCAAATTTCCGATAATTCCTCTTAAATCAAACACAACTACTAACTAATTTTTTTTTAAATAGTTAAAAAAACTATTTTTTAAAAATACTTAAAACAGTAAAACATGAAGGTTTTTATCCTTCTCGTGCTTCCATTAGCCGTCATCGGCCTGTCAATTGATGAAGCAAAGAGCAATGGCGGAACGGATAGTAGCAATTCCGGTGTCGGATCCACCGTTTATGCTCGATTTGTTCTTCGACTTGGCCCGAAAATAGGTGGGCACATATTCGACATACTTTCAGGTGCGAAAACAGTTGTCAATGGGAAGTATTTGAAAGATTTAAGCTCAGCACTCGCCAAACCTCCAACTCCAGCTAATTCTTCAACATCAATTGAAACCTACAACAAATTGACCGGGTCTCCTAATGCGTTTTCAGTATATATGAATAAATGGAAAAACGGAATTAGCGGAGGTTTGTACGGAATGCTAAATACGAACCTTGTCAATAGTGTGATGGACGGCCCTAGGAAATTTCTAGCCGACACAATCCAGCAGTGGGTTAGCGATAACCCACACTACGCTGATGACATAAAGGATAACTTCTGCAAAGCAGATATTTTGTCACTGCAAAACTTGGCAAAGAATTTTGGTCCACAAATTGGCGGTCTAGTCTATAGTACAATTGGGGCATTTGCGGCAGGGCAAATGGCAACTGGAGGAGCAAATCTCAACACAGCAGATATAAGCAGTCACTTAGTGCCCTTACTACAAGTACTTGTTAACTCCGAAACACAAAATTATGCACTGTCAGACTATGATTTATTTGACTGTGTTGCCAACGACAGTCAAGGTTGCCTCTCAGTTTTGTCGATATTGGGAGAAGCCGCTCAAACTTTGCTCAGTCAAGTAATTAGCGGAAATTATCAATCAACAACCACAACAACTCAACTTGATGCAATCAATTTCTTATTGACAAATTTGTCTTCCGAAAGTTCAGAAACAAGTTCTTAGAAAGGGAAATCTTGATATGATTTGGAAAATAATTGTAAATTATAAGTTATTATGAATATTATAGATTTCTATTTGTATTAAAAACTTAGTCAGCACAATATTTTAACAAAAATCAATTGGAAATAAAATTTTGCCTACTCCAAAGTGTTAGCTATTGAAAAGTATTTGTCTTTGAAATTTTTATTACTAGATCCCGATCAATATATGCAGCCTCACTTTCTAAACAATTTCCCTGAAGTCAGATTTATTTCAATCTATGTAAATGATGACTCGAAAATAAGGATAAAACGATTTGAGACAAGGTGACATTGAAAACCGAAAAATAATACCCGGAGTAAACGAGAAAAAAACGAGTTTTTAACTTTTTCCGGTGATTATTTTTTGTGAATATGAAAAAAAAAAATCTAGAACGCTGTCATTATTTCAGAAATTTTGACAATTTGCACGAGCAAAAACTCGTATTAGTTCAGTAGATTTTTTGAAATTTTCCTTCTTGGTAGTGACGTATGTCACATAAAACTACCTAAGAACCAAATTACAAAAAATCATAATTTTTGAACGAATATGAGCTTTTGCTTGTTCAAATAGTAATTTTGTAAATAATAACAGCATTCCAGAACGACGACCTTATATAGATTGTGTGTTTGACAGAGACATTTTTTCAAAAAGTTTGACCAAAAGAGGTTACTGATTAAGTGTAGGCATGTGTCGTATCTCAGCTCAGGACTCACTTGGACATTTTACCTTGTTAGTCAAGACATTAATTTTATTGTTTCTTTCTCAAGAACTCTGTTAGTATTGCATCTTAGAATAAAGATTCAATCTGCTTTCAAAACTCAGAGATTGTAACAATTGTAGATGTAGAAAGGCACTCGCCAAGACATTTTATCTCAAATATTTTTAGTTCTAAAAATGATTTGTCAATTGTTTTAGCCTTTCAGATTTCCAATTTTAATTCATAAAATTTCTTTTTATTTCCAACCAGGCCATTATTTATATGGTTTTCTAATTAAAAGCGTAAAATCGCAAACAGTGATGGATATCAAAATAAGGCTCTAAAATTGGTACTGACGTCACTCTAATTTTTAAGCAGCGTCGTCATGTTTTCTAAAAAAAATCCACCTGCTTGACGTGTGTTATTGGGAAAACACACCAAAAGTCTCTTGGAAATTTTGAATTTACCAAAATGTCAAATTAAAATTTAATTAATTCCAACTACTTGTTCCGTTAAAAACGGGATTCCCATCCCCAATCAGCATGAAAAGAGAGCTCCAAAGGTATAAGGCAGATTGCAAGTTTATTTTTGGTTTGGCGTAAGCCACAATTCTCGGAATTGTACTATTACAGTTTGAACTTCTTAACTTAAGTGTTTTCAAAGCTCAGTAGTGTGTTTCAACACTGCAAAATTGAGCCAAACTTGAAAGTTTTGACACATCTGTGAATTCGACAACAGGTAAAAAATTCCTCAAGTTGTACTCACCTTACTGCACTCAATATTGGCATCCCTACATTCTATTAGTGTTTTAAGTACTTGAACAATTTTAACAGTTTCACATACACGTGTACTTTAAGAGCATGTGGCAACTACTTTTGCTTGAAATCTCTCAACACGGCAAAAGATGTACTTGATGATCTTGATAGTCGCATTCGTTTCCTCCGTTGACTCAAAACGCGGTAACAACAACCCTACAGATGTGTATGGCATATTTGTTGGTGTACTTGGAGTCGACATTGGTGGGCACATATTCGACTTACTTTCAGGCTCCGTAACCCCTAAAAATGGTGACTATGCTACCGTCCTTCAGTCATCATTACAGGAATCTCCAATATCATCTACTACTTCAATTGCAAACTACAACAGTCTACTCATGTCTTCTAAACCTCCAAACGCCCTTTTGGCATATTTAAATAATTGGGAACAAGGATTGGGCGGAGGGTTGTATGGAATACTTAACACAAATCCCGCGATCAGTCGTGCAAGCGGCCCCGCACAGTTTCTATTCGACACAATTACGAAGTGGTTTAAGGATTATCCACCCCTCATAGATGACACAAACGACAGCTTATGCGCATCAAAGGTTCCATCAATAGGAAATTTGGCAACAATACTTGGTCCGCAAGTCGGTGGATTAATATATGGTACACTGGGAGCATTCGCAGCGGTACAAAAAGTAACTGGCAGAAAAATTAAGAACGCAAACAGTATAAGCGTTTATCTACTTCCAGTACTCGAGGTACTTGCGGATACTGAAGGAAGGGTAAGTACGCCAACGTATTATGACTTGTTCGACTGTTCCACTACGACAAATGCCCAGGTTTGTCTTAGATTTGTCAATACTTGGAAAGGATGTTGATTTTTTGGGGAGTCAGGTGATTGCAAAAACTTAAAAAACTACCACACAATATTTTGCAATCAAAGCCTTGTTGTCAAGTTTCATGGCAGATGGTTCAAATTCAACTTTGTAGTGTGCTGAAAAGCAGTTTTTGAAGTATTTTAACCACTTCTTGCAAATTTCGAAATTGGTTTTTGTGTTGTAACTTGTTGCTGAGATAAAATAAGTTTACACCATGTTATTACCTACAAAAATGCAATTGGAAATAAAGAAGTTAGCCATGGAAAATTGCTTATTAAATTAACTATTTAGTTTTGCTGTAATAGAGTTTGCAAATGCGCATGTCTTTGGTTGACAAAACCAAATTGCTCAAAACTTAAATTCATTTTTTAGGGTTGAAATTTGTTTTCAAAAACAAAATTAGCTGTGGTAAAACGGTTAAATTAAGGAGAATTATGAATTAGAAAAGTATTAAAATTATTAGAACGAGAAATTTGAGAGAAATGGGTCATTTGAGTCAATCACTTGTAGTCCAATCTAGTGTTGTCCAATTTGGATTCTTCTTGAATGACATAGTCACGTTCAGCTCAAATGGCAAAAAGTCCGGCTTCAGTAAAAACGTTGCGTATATCAACCCCGTTGAACCCATCGGAGAATTTCACGACCATTTGATTCAAATGTTTCATCAGAGTTCGTTGAATTTCACGATCGGCAGATGTACCTTCGGAGAATCGTCGTCCACAAATTGCGTCAATTAGGTCCACGAAGATGATACAAGGCTGATGATCTCGAGCGTAATTAAACATTTACGCGTAAACGCGCACTCCCTCTGTTGTACTTATCAACAATTGCGCTTGAAACCACCTTGAGACAAAAAGTAATTTTGATGAAATCTTGGCTTGTTACTTGTTATCATTATGTAAAAAATTTTACCCCTGCACTTGAGTATCTCTATTTGGCTTAGCTTTTTTGGCTGATTAGGGCTATGTTTCTTTGAAAAAATGCTGAATACCGAAGCCATTTAATTCAACATCTTTTTTACAGCAATTTCTTGATTTTTGTCGTTCTCGGTTTTGGTTTTCTTAATTTTTGTAATTTCCGATATTGTTCTCAATTTTAGCTTTGTCGGTTTTTGATATTCTTGGTATTTGTCGTTTTCAGTTTTAATTTCCTCGGTTCTGGCTTTTCGGCTTTTGCATTTTCGGTTTTTGTTTTCTTGGTATTGACCCGCAAGGTTAGCAATTTACGTCTATTAAAAAGGATGAATTTTAATCTTTCGTATCATTCTCTGTAGCAACATAACAAAGCAAGCATCTTAAGCAATAAATGTGAAACAAAGAATCTGATTGTTTAACATTTATGTATTCTTCATTACTTAATCATCAGAAGCCAAAATGCTTGCAAAACAATGAGAAAGTAAACCGTGGTAAAACGGTACCACGGTACCAAGTAGTGTCAATAGGAATGGTAGAAAAATTATAATCAATTAACAATTAGCGGAAGTAGGAAACTTAGAACTACAAAAATATTAAGATTAGACTAGAACTTAGGAGCCTTCCTTTTGGAATTCAATAGGCCATTTCGAATTTACGCGTTTTATCCGTATTCAAAGGCGTTTTAGGTTATCAGGACCATCAGAACTTTTTGTTTCATGCAAACCTAGATTTTAATCTTGAAAAGTCATTTTGAGGTCAAGGGGTCATTTTCGAGTGAACGGGGGCCCTGCAATAATCGGGACCATCATAACTTTTCGTTTCATACAAAAGTAGAGTTTGACCTTGAAAAGTCATTTTGAGGTCAAGGGGTTATTTTCGAGTGAAAGGGGGCCCTGCAATTATCGGGACCATCATAACTTTTCGTTTCAAGCAAAACAAAAGTTTAATCTTGAAAAGTCATTTTGAGGTCAAGGGCTCATTTCCGAGTGAAGGGGGGCTCTACGATTAACGGGACCATCATAACTTTTTGTTTCAGGCAAAACTAGAGTTTGACCTACAAAAGGTCATTTTGAGGTCAAGAGGTCATTGAGGGGGTTATTGAGGGTCACAGAGAAAAATCTCCTATACAAGCGTTGCTCCCTTTCATAAGAGTAACTGATTTTGTAAGGATCATTTTTCATGTCATGCATAGAATGATATCCCTTGACCTTTGACCCCCAAGGGGGTCACTTCCGGTCAAACAAAAACAAACTTGAACTGGGCCGGAACTTATATCAGAATTTGAGATATGTTGAGTGGTTACTGAGATACACGGGCTACTCGGACGGACGGACGGACAAACAGAACGAAAACTTAAAGTAGTTGACACTACTTAATAAAGAGCCAACAAAGCGTAAATTCACAAGCCATAGAAATATAAGGGCTTTTCATACAAATGCTAGGAAAAAACTCGTTAAAGTATATAGTTGACTACTCACCACCAACCAACTGCGTTTTATGTATATTAATGTATGTATATATATATAGAACACATTGCATGTTAAATATAGTATATATTGTACATTTATATACAGCTAACTCTGGTTGCTAACGAGTATGAAGGCATTTTACTTCAAAAGGACGCTATAAATGTCAAAAAGTGTCAAGACAAGCTCTAGTTTTATTTTTAAATGGCGCGCCATTACGCTATTACGCGCCATCTAAAGCTTACAAGATTCTAAGCAAAGATTCAAGTCGTTTGAAACATTTTCCACTAGAATAATCCGAAATTTGTGGTAGATCGCACCACTTTGCTGTTTTTGAATTTTTTGTTGTAAACACTTTATCATATGACTAACATAAGGCCAAGAAGGTTAAACAAGCTTGAAAGAGATGGCGCTGACTTACTCCATTCCATTCAGTGATCTCTTGATTCGAGGTGGGGTAAACAGGAGGAAAATGCATGAGATGTACACTAAAGTATGGGGTTCGGCCACAATATTGCAATTTACATATGTAGGGATCCTTCACTTTACAAAAATTATAGTACCAAATTTAATTAATTAAGCTACAACAATATTGTTTGTTCATAACGATACATGATTGACGTACATAACACATTAGTCGGACCTCAAGAAAATCGAAACCCTGAAAATGTGTTTCGCTAGAAGAAAAATAAGGATTATACTTTGTGTGCCTTCTAAATGGTACCCCTCAAAAATTGTTCTAACCACCAATTTTAGAAGTCACATTTTATTCTACTAAAAATATATTATTACAACATATTGCATGTTTGAGGCGTAGGATATCAAACCGCAGCAACTCAATGGTACTACAACTTTAAAATTAACAATATTGTTTATATGTTATATTGTTATATTATTTTTTTGCTAGACTGCAAAGAATTATGACAAGAGGTGAAGTGGACAACTAAAGAAAAGATGAATCATGTCAAAAAATATTAGCAAACGTATTGTTTATTTGTCGTGGTTGGCTAATTCATAATCCTAACCAATATTCACCATCTCAAGAGAGGTTACTCGTTTCAAAAATAAGAGAACATTGAGGTGCCAAAATTGATACTTTCTGCTTGTATAATTATGATTATTTCCCTATATTTTAGGACGTAGCCGTTTTTGCTTTCAAAATTGAGCCCACACAGATGTTGTAATTTTTCGAATGAAAACAGTACAGCACGGTTCTGAAATAAGGTACTAAATTATAAATGCACTATTAGAAGGTAATTGAGTTAATTAACTTTTACATTTTTATAAAGAAAATGACAGGCGACAATGATGTCTAGAAGTCTTTACGTCTCGCGTACCTAAAGAAACTTTAAGGGTTTCTTAATTGCCGAAGGTCATGTGACACCATGCCGACTTTGAAAACATCTGCAGGGTTAGTATTTTTTTAGTATAGTTACAAGGTCATTGGGTTACTGGAACCGTAGAAGTTGTATATTAAAATTAGGAATCCTTCCAATGAACATCTAAATGTACAACAATTACTGCACATAGTAGTCAATCGTATTCATGATTATTACTACAACTCTGAGATTTGAAACTAAATGCAATAGTGAAACATATTATGTTTTAGGAAATGAGTCCATTAAACTGAAACCAACTAAATCTGTAACTTCATGGCTTTTTCAACGTCGGAGTACTTAATATATTTGTCAACTTTATACATTAATTACTAATTAGTATAATTATTTGATATATTTTACGTTACTTATATATAATATATTTATTTATATTAATTTCATATATATCGAAAATATTGTAAATCGCATTTTCAAGCATCGTATTCCTATGCCAATAAATCTCAATTGGCAAATTACTTTTCCCCGGAAAATGTTGTCGTAGAATCCATTAATATTTTCTTTTGCGTTGTTCCAAAGGTTTAAAAAATAACTCCAACTCTCAAAACAACTAAAACTATATTGCTGAATGAATCGTCGTTAATTGGATTTGAGAGCCTCGAAGGCTAATTAGGAAGGAACAGTACCGTGTGTTAGTGGAAGTGTAACAGGATAATGCATTTTAACATCAAAATTGATTAAAATGCCCTTCCAAAATTATTTTATTTGTCACGCTTTAATTTTTTTAAATTGATTTTCAGTTTAATTTTTTATAATTGATAGTACCATAATTTTAATATAGGGATAGTTCACTTGTGTTTTGGTTTAAAGAAAAGTTACTACTATATTAAAGACAGTTCGCAAGGAGTAGTGGTCAGGCATTATACCTCACCTCAACGTATTTTCCGCCAATTTCACAAATGAGTCAACGGCGGTTGAAACGCTGCTAATATTCTGACGTCTTGAGTTTAGTTTGAACCGCTTTCACATTAAAAAAAAATAAATTTCTGACATTACCAGACTGCGTCATTTTTTTTAATTCTCGGAGGGTGATGTGATGCGAAATAGTTAATTACTATTAACAACTAACCATAATTTACTTTTGAAAATTGTACTGTATAATTTTGGTTTTTCTGTTCGTTAAATATTGTTGTGTTGTAGGTATGTTACTGCTAACTGAGACCTCCAAATTGCTTAAAATGATATTAATGCTAATTTAGGTAATTGTGATTATCCATTAATCTTGGAAATCGACTTTTACATGCAGTTAGGGGTCTTTCAATTTATGTTTAGGCCAACCATGCCATGTTCCTACACCTATTGTAATACTTGAAGTGTTTTATTAAGGGTCCTCCTCTCTTAAGACGGATTGTTTTAGCTAGTGGTTTTAAAGTTTCTAGGGTCACAACTACCTTGAGTAAGACACACTGGTAACTATGGCCGACATATACTGTCATGAATTCTTAAGCTGTAAATATATGCCTGGAAAAAAGTACAAGTACTTGATCATTTTGTTCAGTGCATTCTGATAATTTTCTTTGGATAAGTTGAAACTTGTATTGAAAGTCTTCGATTCTATTCCTCTATCGTTTTCTTATAGTACACTGTTAGGCATCGAAAATGCTTTTTCTCTCAATATGTCTCCAGTTTGCTTTTGCTATCGTACAAGTTCGTGGAACTGGCGTATTGCTGACCACGCAGTTGTGCTCGTCCTATCTAAGTAATAAAATTATTTCACGAAACCCGGGAGAACCTGTAGTTCAAGATCAGCAATGGCTTTCGGCAAGGCATCCCGGAGGAAATTACGTAAGTATGATGAAGAGCTATAAGAAACAAGTGTGATTAAGAGTGCATGATCGATGTAAAGGAGTTAGTAGACGATTTAGTGTATTGTAGAAACGAATTTCGGATTCAAAGTAGTTATTGGAACCAAATTAGTGTATAACATGGCTTATTACCCTCAATAAGATCAACACAAATCTCAAGTATACACATACACTTGATCTATGCAAAATGCTATGCTACAAACGATACAGCATATTTCTACTTGCAAAGTCCCAAATACATTCGAAAAGTCTTGACAATTTAAACATCTCAAAAAATTGTATTTGAAATCCAGGCCAGTAAAGTAAAGTAATCAAACATGAGTCACTCGGCCACATACGTCTTAATGATTGGCCTTTGGCGCGTAGCTTGTATTTTACTTGATTTCATTGTTACTGTAATTTTATTGTTAATGTAAGCTGGTGAAACATGTAAAACTTGCTGCGGGAATGCCAGAAAAAATAAAGGCTACTAGTGGGATTCGAACCCACATTATATCCAATGTGGGAGACCCTCTTTCAGCATTGAGCTACTGGGCAAATCTGGAAAGCTGGAAACAAGCTGTATTTGAGTGAAGCGGGGTTACTTCTTACACACTCCATAATCTCACAAAGTAATAAATCACTATAGGAGAGTTCCTAGAGAAAACAACAAGAAATGTATTCTTTATGTCAATATTACTTGTGGCAGAAACAGAAACACTCTATTTGTTTAGTTCCATGTTAATACCGAAAAAAGTAAAACCAAAGCGACCAAAACCGGAAAACCCCAAATCTAAAAACTTAAAACTGAGAACAACCATTACCATAATATTTGTTTTGCCGGTTTAGGCTTTCTCGATTATGGTCGTTCTCGGTTAAATTTCTTGGTATTGACCTTCTACCATTGGTTTTTGTATTTTCCTTTGTGCCAAATAACCACTATCAAGAAGTATGTTGTAAGTGCCTAAATGTGAGCGGTCTACAAAAGTTGAAATCCATTGTCCGTTAGCAAGCTATTATACATTAGCGCATTAGTTCCCGGTGCAATAGTTTTGTAGAAGTAAGTGTTTAGACAAATGTAATATTTTTCCTTGAATTAGGCAAGATGCTTTGCCAAAGCCTTGACAGATATCGCAATTGAAAACCAGAAGTGTGAGGTGTACGAACAGCCAACAGCTACATTGTTGTTCCTTACTTCGACTGAAGACTTTGGTGACAACTGGGACTGTTTTCTGGACACATCAATAAACAAAACCGCTTTTCAACCGGTGAGAATATACCATAAGGTTTACCGATAGTAACTTTTTGTAGGTTACCTGGAACAATTGGCTGACTTAAAACCGCTTTTATTACCATGTAGTACAAAAAAGAGGAAATAGTTGGCGTTGATATAATTGGATCCACAAAATCTAAACGAAACTTTGCTATAATAGTGCTTACTACAAGTATGCAATCCATTAAATATTAAACAATATTACAAGATATAACACGATTAGTAGCATCAAAACCTCACTAATTTTTCCGGTTTAGCTACACATCTGACGTTTTTGACAAAACTGCACGTTTCTGTTCCTTTCAAATTGAGCATTCGGGTGAGCAAACTAAAGCTACAATGCCAAAAATTCTTGGCAGAACTAACAATGAGTTTAAAATATAATATTTCTTTATTTTTCATAAAAATTTTATTTCTTAATCAGGGAATGGTAGAGGGAGTCATGCTACGTAGAAAATATAGTCAATCAAATACAGCTCCACAATCTGTCTATACTATTTCAAGCTTCAGGTTACAAATCCCTCCAAATGACACATCAGCTGAGAACATGGACTTGAGAGCCACGATTAACACCAGGCAAGAGGATGTCACTTGTAGGGAATCGCAAAAGTGGGACATTTTTGTTTCTGAAAACCAAGAAGTTATCATTCAAAAAATAAAAGCGGTTGTTACGGTAAGAGCACAATTCATTGCGTCCATTTGACCTTAATTCGACTATTTTGAAAACCAGTGTATTTCGTTTTAAAAAATATTTTGCTAGTTTTTAAGAATTGAGCATTTGAGATTCCCTCCCACTAACTAAAAGTGTAATATCTTCGTAACACTTATATGTGAATTGATTTATTACATAAACTTATACAACTATACAAGTATGTAACTCTGCAGCCCCGCTACTCAGCAGCACCATCCAGTCCGCCATCGTCCTCAAGTCCGCCAGCATCATCTTCCAGCACTAAAACAATGGAATGGGGAGCTATGGGATTTGTTTATTGGGTGTACTCGGGAAATCTTTGCATACATCTTATCCATGATCAGGGTACATCATCAAGTTTACGGCACATTTAACATTGGTTTTATAATTTGCTATTTTCAACTTACGCAGCAACTTCCGGGCTTTTCGACTTGCACAGTGTAACAAAAGGTAACTTTGCGTTTGTTTATCATTAGTTTCTAGAAACTAGAAAACTAGTTAAATTAGAATCAATAATCTAAGTAGACTAGCCATACTATTGGCTTCATCCAAAGTAAAATATCAAAAAGTGTTAAAACGGCTGTTTTTCCGATTTTTGCAAGGATTCAAATTAATTGTTTTGATTAGTTGGTATGATGTTAATGATGTTAATGGGAGACCACGAACAATTTTTTTAAACATTAACTTACTTCATGATTTGTAAAAAAAATTTGCGAGAAACAATTTGCACGTTGCACATTTTGAAATTAAAACTAATAATTTGTTACTTGATTCCAATTTACTTGTAGTTGGTTTCCTTGGGGAAGCTTTGGCGGAAATTGTTAAAATGAAATGGGGTTCTGGAGATGAAGTTCTAAACTTTGCTGATGAGAAAAATTATCCTGCTTCAAACTTTGTACGTACTTCATACTACATCTAATAGTGTTCTTCATGCACTTATTCAAAAAATTAACCGAAATTTTACAAGATTACTTAACATTTGTTTAGGCCAGCGTTCTAGCGGCCGAGTTTCTGAATTCCGCTGGCATAATTTCTCCAAAGGATTACAACTATGTTCCTGGTATAGTTGCTGCGTTTCGCACTAAAAAGAACGAAACAAAACAGTTGCTGGACGCAAACGCAATGCTAGAAATGTTGAGATCCATGTTTAAACCTCTTGGCATAACTGATGTAATATACAGTTTTTAACTATTATTGGCTTTATAGTAATAGTGGTCAAGCAATCACAATGGAAACTATAGTTGAATAATAGCACTTACTGCAAAACTTATGTTATTCTGTTTAATCCAAGTATCACAGTTAAATTTGTGAATTTGACCGGAAGAAACTGGATACATTTAACAAGCAACTTGTTCAACTTTAAGCGTTCACAAGAAACTAAACTTTATAATATATTATTTCGTGCTTTAGTTTTTTGCATTATGAAAAGAACAAGCGTAGGTGGTGTATGTAGCGCAAAAGGTGTAATGCAAGTTGTGGTTTGACAGGTGTACACTATTTCAATTTTTGGGGTTGGGGTGGACTTCTTTGAAGACATAAATACAGGGGAAGTACATATGACCGTTGTAGTAATAAGAAGTAAGTGTATTCAGTGACGTTCACAGATTTTGTATTGCATCGTTAAGCATTGTGTATAAATTCATCTTTTGTTTGTTAATTATAAAGGAAGTGAGCTCCTGCAAAACATTCTTGTGATTAACAAAGAGATTTTAATAAGTGCAAAGGTAAGTCTACTCTTTAGTTTGACTTCATAAAAAAACCTAGAAACTAAGCATAAGCAATAAAAATTTTGTTTTCAAGGCAGTAAGAGTTGCATTGGAGGCAAATTACCGATTTGATAATAAAACAAACAGCTCCAGGGTAAACGCGTTTGATCTTCCCATCTACACTGTGGGAAGAAACCATGCAAATCCAAGCAAAGAAAAATTGTCGAAAGTTGCAGGTATCAATCTTGCAGCGCAATATCTTCAAGAGCTTCTACATGCCACGGATGCTAATACAGACGTAGTAAGTTTTCGAAACAAGCAAATTTGTTTATGTTTCTGTATTCAGTGCTTTCGCTTCTAGCTTCAGTGAGTCAAAATGCTCACTGAAGTATTCAAGAAACTGCTTGAATTGGATAATTGGAAACAATAATTTCACAATTTTTGTTACTAATCAAAGATTAGTTAAGATTAGATCAAAGTTACTAATCCAAAAACAGAATGGTTGGTTTCCAGAATTTTCAATGCGGCAATTAAGCTTGTGCGAACCCTTTACGTAATAAACCATTGCACTCCTCAAGGTGTGACGAACGCACGCAAACTTGGCTGATCCATTACTACCACTTGACCATGTTGTGTAAAAAGTTTTGTTTCACTTATGACAGTGATGTTGATGGTTTTTAGATTGGTAACTCTGCTAAAGCAAGTTCATCAAGTTTATTTGATGGAAATCTCACCAATCTCAACATGTCAGGTAAAGCAAGTAAAAAGCAGAAATCGGGGGTACCGCAATGGAAGGCTTTTAGCTTCTCCGCATGGTATGAAGGGGTTGATAACAAGTTGGTTCTGGCAAAAGCATTTGACAGCGGTAAGACATTGAAATTACAATACGGAAAATTTGCAGCTTTAAATACATTTTTTCTTATTAAATCGAAATGAACAATTTCTTTTATTTGCAATATATTTGTATGGGGTACATATACTAAGAATGAAAAGTTCAGCAAAAAAAATAGTGGTAAAGTTAACTAAAGTAGTTCCGGTATGCATTTAGAACACTTGTTACGTTATCGTTGAAATGATTTATTTTTTTGTATTAATTTTAGTGGGACACAATTGTGCAACGCTGAAGACCATCACCAACAGTGCCTAAAAGTTTGCAATCCCGGCTTCAAATTTATATTTCTAAATTTATTGTCATTTTGATTAAATAAATAAATAAATTTGCTTCGAATTAAAAGTGCGTCATAAATATTGGGAGCAAATAACAACAAATTGCGTTTACATAAAGCTAATCTTTAGTATAATTAAAGTTTAATAGCAGTACTTTGCTTCCTTATTAGTAGAGGAAGCGAAGTTATGTTTTCGTCATTTCTGTCCGTCCGTCCGTCCGTC
>VYYI01001699.1:0-18012 GCA_021029175.1 Bilobella aurantiaca
TAGGTTAGGAAGAAATTTATTTCTCATGTGAAAACAAGAAAGCATAAAATAAATTAACGCAGTTGCGTTTTAGCACAACAAATTTGAATTTATCCAACTAACTGTGTGAATGCACATCAGTTCTTTTTAGTATTGCAGATATTTTTGTATTACTAAATTAGATTTTTGAAAATAACCAATAGAAACCAGATATTTTCGTCAGTTTGACTTCAGGATTGGTTGTCAGGAAGTTCCGGACAAATTCAATTGATCAAGTTTTCAGTTTGGTTTCCTCTTCTTGAATTGTAAATGTCGGACGCGTGGGCGTGAAACCAGAAAATAAAGATTTGGGAATGGAATAATTAGGATATTTCAACAGGAAATGCGAAATATTTTGACTTTGCTCGACATAACGGAAGTAAACTATTGAGTGTTTCCACGCGTAGGGCTACTTTGAATCAGAAGTTCGTCATAATAATGTCAACGTTTGATTGCCATTTCCATTTTCCTTAGAGTTGAACAATACTTGAAGGATATTCAATAATCTTAAAATAATATTTAAAATAAACCTACAATATCCGTCTAAGAGTTACGTAGTTTGACCATTTGAGAGGGTTATAATCTAGCCATTGATTCTAGGGCTCTAGATGCCTAGAATGGTATTGTTTATCGTATATCGCCACTCACTACAATTGCGTTAGCTATAACTAGCGTAGAATACGTTGTTAAAATTGCATTCAATTTTCAATTTACGAAGAAGTCAACGTTATTATTGTGGGGATTCTTTATTTCAGATACCGAGAACATCCGATTCGTCTTTGCAGCAGTGAAAGATACGATTCTGCAGCTAAATCTTAAAGAGTACAATCTGGTATAGGATGCTGTTCGTTTTCAAAATTTCGAAGACAGTGAGGACGCCTGGCAGAATCGGATATTAAGGTAGAGGAATAGTGGGCGAACCTGTGTTCATTCAAGAGGACGACGACAGGAATTCTGCCTTTCGCGTTTAATTTCTGTTTTTTTTTTCGAGTTTCTGTATTCTAACTATAATAATAAGCTGAATTTTCATTTTCTAAAATTGTTTCACTGGGTGAACTTAAGTTTTTGACAAAAGAGCGTGCAAGTGGTGAAGGTTAGTGGCTCCCTTGGCCCATCCTCCAGAAAGTACTTTTTACAATCTTGTGAGTCATTTCTATTAACAATTATTATTTAAGAGCTAAGGAGCTTATTATGGGATGCTGTTTTGAGACAATTCGAATTTTTTATTTGGGTAGCATATAAATTAGTTTCAAAGATTGAAAATGGTAACATTTAGTTGTAATAAGTTTTGATAACTCTTATAATTTCCTAGTCGCTTCATCTTTGAGTTATTAATTGAAGATGACCGTTTGATTTCCCATTAAGCCGTTATTTACAATTCTTCTACCATTTCCACTGCCCTTCCAAATCCTTTCAGGAGGATCTGGTTCTTAAAATTACCAACGGGTTCAAGAATAAGGGGATTCCTATACTTTGTTTCTCGCAAACTGTATTTATCATCAGTCATCACAATTTAAAGAAAAACGAACGAATAGAGGAAGTTGTTCATGTAGGGAAGTCTACTACAGGTGAAGTAACAAAGAGGTCAAAGGTGGAAAGTCAAGGTCAACAACTGTCTAAAAGTGCTTTAGTTCTCTACACTTACTTTTATTACAATAACCTTAGTTAACTTTAGCGTACATACGTATTAAAAGTTACTATAACACTACTATAATTTGTCTACTTGTACATATTAGTGTTTAAGGCTCCCTAGGCTAAGTTACTCCAACAATTGTATCTGCACTGCTCCCCGCTGAACTCTTGACCTTCAAACCTTCCTCCGCCAATGATAAATCTAAAGTGAAGCTAAAAGCTACTTCGAGGTATGCTGTTCAATTGCCGTTGTTCTTTGAGAGTCATCCTAAAGGAATTGAGGACTAAAACGCTTATACCATGCGTTTTCATCCAGTTCTTGTAAAGTGACGCTAAGAAGATGGCAAGGGTTCAGTGTGCTTCTGCATTACTGCCTATCCCTTCCAAAACAAACGCGTCCCACCTCAAATCAATCATAAATTGGAGATTATAAAAATGCTTAGTTCGGCTTTATTATACTATTACGTTAATTATAAATTACTTATTGAAGTAAAGATGCTGGAACTGTTTAATATTCAAAGTAAATTACCCGAATGAAAAATGCATCGCAGGCCGGTTTTTTTTTAAGTTACGCTGCACTTATTTGAATTTCTATTTAGAAAAGGGAAAGCTTCCATTTTTGCTTCTCTCGAACAGTGAAATATTTCAGCAATTCTTGTCGCATAATTCTTAAAAATTCAGATTGGGGACACAACTAAATTAAAATTCAGATTAGCATTTTGTAATGATGGCTAATAAGTTTTACTCCTCCTGGTGCTTCAATAATAGTTCAAATAAAACGCAACTTGATCCATTTTTTTTGCAAACACACCAACTTTTTTTTAAACTCAACTAAAAGTTAGACTTCTAAATAGCTTTATGCTTTTCTGTCAAGCGCAAGCGTAAAATTACGAAATCAATCTCAATTCCCTTCCGCTGTCCTTCGGCCTCACACAAGAACGGCAATGCTGAAATGTCTTGCTAATCGCAAACTTAATATTATAAAATGTATAAATCAAGGGATTTGTTTTGTTTTTAAAGCAACATCAAATGAAATTACATCCCTTCTGGTACCTCGCGATAAAAAGGCGTGAAGGACTAGGAGTAATTGGCTTGTAATTTACGCCTCTTCTGTTTTATATTTTCAAATGTCTCTTCACGAAACTTTTTCACCTCAAAGGAAAGGGATAATGTTAAGTTTAAGTTAATTAGGGAATAGTGCAGGATACAATGATTGCTAATATTACGAATAAAATTTATATAAAAAACAACAACAATCCCGTAGTGTCTGAAGGTGAAATACAAACAAGTTACGGCTACTGAAGTTTTTTGCATTTAAATAATAGCTTCGGACTTTGTATTTCAAATGAATATTTTTTATCATTTAAGCTTGCAAAGTTAGCAGCCTTTAGGTTTTCTGGAAATATCGTTAGTAGCTGAATGGGCATTATGACTAAAAATAGAGGTGGCGCTTCAAAATAGGAGCATAGGAGTAGAAGCGAAGATGCGATCGTAGTTTCAGACTTGGACTTGCTCTCAGCTACTGATGAAGTTCCTGAACTAAACTAAATCATGTTGGTAGTGGTCATTCGGGAGTCGTAGGTTAGCAGGACGTGCTATGGTTTCCTGAAAGTAAAAAGAAGTTAGAACTTATAGGGCGTCGAACCAAAATGGTATGTAAGCGATGCTGTATTTGTACGTATTCAGAAGTGTAGGCTGAATCGGCTGGAGAAACTGGTGCTGCATCCAGAGGAAGCCCGAAATAATTATTCTCCAATTCGTCCCCTTCCTCATCGTCACTCGAGTCTCCACCAAGAGGTCCGAAGTAATCAAACTGTCAATCAGTTAAGATACAAATGGCAATCAACTGTGCAACATCGAAACTATACCTCCAACTCGTTGTATCCGTACTCCGAATCTTCATCTGGCTCTTCACCCGAAAGAACTCGGATAAGACTGGAATTTCTGCTAAACAGTTTCTTAGCCAAAGTTCTTAAGTATCTTCCAGCTGACGCACCGGAAATAGGTGACGAAAGAATGGAATGTGGTCTTGCTGCACGTGGTTCCGAGGCAGGGGAATTTTCGGGACGACGCATTATTTCCATGCCAGGATTTTGAGGTTCTGATTTGATGAAGTCTCTATGCACCATTTTCTCTCGGATGCCAAGGAGCGTTGAGTAGGCGAGGTAGGAGAATATACCAGCTGCCCCTACCACTCCTGCAGTTTTAACTATGTGTATTTCCAAAACATTTTATGTCAAACTTAAATACAAATAAATGCACTGTACAAAGGCCAGGCCAAGGCCTCTTGTTCCGGAAGGGACCGGTACAAAGTTATTCAAAGCTCTCCCCGTCTTTCACGCACACAGTAAAAGGCAATTTGATATCAGATTGTTATACATACCAGAGTAATGCATTGTAGTGTAAAAACTTGATCCTGAATTTGTCGGAACTACCAGAAATTGAACAAATTGGGAACTCGAATGCGCAGGAAGTGGAAATACTTTCTCCGAGCATTCTGGTCGTACAAAGGCCGCTAGCTCCGTCAATGAGTTCTGACAGTTCCCGAGTAATCCCCAGAAAAGGTTTGAGATCTTAAAATAAGAGGCAAACATAACTAATACTTTAGTATTGCAAAATTATCCTTGACCATCCATGGTGCAACTGCTAATTGGATTGTACGGAACAGAGGCAGGGATTCACCCTGTCCTTCTCCCATTAAGGTTAGGCTTAAAAACTTTCACGTAGGCATGGAATTTCAGCTTCACTTGGCTGCACAGTGCCTCTGGAAAACCTTTTGTACAATCTAACCTGACCACCATGACTTTAATTTACAAAAAAAAACTTACCTCTGTATCGAAGCTTACAGATAGCATTTCAGATGCGCTCTCCATTGTTAACTTTAGTTAAAATCGTTTAGAAACGATCTCTGTCGAAGCTCTTTTCTTCCTTAATACAGCTACATTGAGGACAGAAGAGGGGAGTAACGAGATCTTGAATGAAACTTGAACTCTTCAGCACTGACTGACCAGGACCACTGACGAAGTATTCTGAACTTACATTTTCCTGTGAAACAAATTCCGTTGACCAATTTGAGAAATTTATTCCTAAATGGGAATCAAATCGACACAGCTACAGCATAACATTTGTACAACATACGTAAAATGCATTGGAATGGAAAGGAAGTTGATTAGAAATACTCACCAACAAACATCTACCGAATCATGTATATCTTGAACCTTGTGCCTTCGTAGCTCTTTCTTTTAGTCTATGTGTTCGTAAGCCCATCAGTATATGATTCACTAATTAACTAATTGAAGTTAACTAAACTCCAACTAATTTAGCTAATCTTCAGGAGGAATTGTAAGTATTGTAACTTTGCAAATTCAAGAAAATCATCTCCCGCTCGCAAAGTATCGACCGATTTGTAGAATACCCATTCAAATTTTATCCTCAATTTAAAACTTATGTTTTAAAATCTTCACTTTAGAACAAACTAATTGTAATTAATTCGATTTGAATTCTGTTTTTAATGTCTTGCAACAAATTGTAATGGCAAATAAATAATTTTATGTAAACTATTCTCAATCATAATTTCGGCTGTTTTTTATCCGACAAAAACCAAAGCTTTTTTAAATCGTACATTCGTTCGTACTTATTTGTACCGTCCGTAGTAGATGACGTATGTTCCTTTAAAAAATCGAAAACATTTTTCTAATTTTTCTTTTTTTAAACAAAAGAAAAGGAAGAATAGGCAGTGGCAACAAAGAATGACAGTAACAAATATTTGTTTGACTGTTGACTAATTCAAGCTAGACATTTTCTTTAGCATACGATTCACAGCACGCACGCGCGGGCGCTGCGCTGTTGCTTATGCGCACCTTTCCAAGCGAAGCTAAATTCAAAATAACAAAATTCAATTCAATTAATGATTAATAGTGATGGTTGCTTGATGGAAAATGCAAAGTGGAGGCATTTCCGGAATGTCGGCTAAGCGTACGTTAGCTACGTATGCCCTCGGTAGCAAATCTCGTGACTCAAGGCCTCACGAAGTAGCCGGTTTCCGCCTAGAATCAGTGCTTGCCTCCAGGAAGCAGAGCCAAGCCACGAGAAGAGCTTGTAATAATTAGAACTGTTCTAAATGAGGAGCAACCAGTAACTAATTGTTTTTGAGATCAGATACAGCCATTCCAGCCGGCGGTAGCTATCGAAGAAATGAATTCCGAGACCACAATGTAGCATCGCGAACTCCGCCACGGTATCCCAATTACCTCCCGGAAATGAAGGCTCGACGAGCAGTACTTGCCAAACGGTCCATCTCGCAACCTACTGGCTCAACGTCCACTACTCACAGCCTAATGGAAGAAGTGAATGAAGCGTAATTAATCTACCCATTAACGTTGACTGATTTAATTTGAAGAGGAAATGGTGTATGTAGGATTTTACGTGACCTCTTAAAACTGAATGACTCCAATATTCCACTTCCAATAGTACTGCCGAGAAAGTCAAACGATGTTACAGGGGTAAGTAGTAGGCATAATTCTTAGAATTTGCAATGACATGATCTTTACCTACCACAGCATGCCTTGTGCGACCCACCAAAGAGGGTAGCTCAGCATTACCCCAAAATTGTCATGAGTCTGTATCGCTCTCCGGCTAGAAAAGTTATCGAATGGGAGGTAGACAGTCCCACCATTCAATTGGACAACATGCGCCATGGCCAGGCCGTGGGACCGAAGCCAAATCAACTTCCCACGCCTGACTCGTCACATTCGGTGTTTCTGTCCATGCGAGGTCACCAGCGAAGTCATCATGACCTCAGAAATGCTCTAACAAATAGTCGGACAAGAAAATGATGTCCAGAAAGAAACATTAGAGGCGAGCTATGGGACCAATTTGAGTTTATGCTTAATACTACATTCAAAGCTTATTCAATATTCTGTTACAAAATTATTAGGATTTCCAATAAATTATTTTGGGAACTGATAAGCTACATTATCATTCAGTTCTCAAATACAAATCACTGGGTTTAACCTTACCAATCTAGTTATTGGGCATTACTAAAGGACAGAACATACTGTTCGATCGCAGTATTGTAAGTACATGAAGAAAGATTTAGGAGGCATGTAAGATACTGGCATTAAGTTCTGCTATCTCTGACAGCCGAGTCTTCAACGTGACATTGGTAATAGCCGCTGGACAATGCCGGTCAAAAGGTTCTCTCCGTGTCGGGTTCGGCTAGCGGTGACCAATTTGATGGCATCATTACAAATATGAACGTCTATCTTCCATTGCTTGACAGTATTGTCGAACCAGCGACGGGGAGCCTTCCGGTATGGATCTGGAGTCCTTGGACATCCAGGAAAGCGCTTCTCCCTAGAATTTATTTTTAATTTCAGTTTGAAATTTTGCTGTCTGTCAAATTGATATGAATAAATCCTTGTTTCAGCACCTTAACATTAAACTTTTGTCAATTTGTCAAATGGAAAAGGTTTTACTGAAAATTTTGCTTAACAATTTCACAATTTAAAAAATTAGACATCGGATTAGCTCTGCAATTTGCATAGAAAGACGCTCGCAATTACCTAGGAATTGTTGCCAGATAGTGGCGATATGCTGGATTATTTTTGCCAAAATCGATTTGACGCTGTCGACGGGCGAGGATGACTGGATCAGTTTCCCCAAGGGAGCCGTCGTGTCGCGGTCCGCGTGCTGGAGCAGTGTGAAATAGTGATACAGACATGGTGTGCTTTCACAATCGAAGAAGTTGACGCTGGTCCGGACAAACTACCTGTGATGACGATATGCCGTAGTTTTTTGACCGAAAGGTCAAATCAAGGTCACTTAGAATGCTAGGACTTACGATGAAGAAGGTTACTGACTTGAATACTTGGAATGAATAGGAGCGTCCGTTTTCCTAACCCAAAGCAAGATACTCTGAAAACAGAAGTTGGCGTTTTAGGCCAGAGGAAGAAATTAGGAATTTCATTGAAATTGGATTAATGCTCAATTTATCACAATTATCCAATTTCTTTACCTGTGCTCTCAATCGGGGCTTCACTGGTATGAATCTTAATTAACTTACCCAATTACTATCCAAATCAAAGTTAAGCAGCCTTCGTTTGAGCAATGTCAAAAAGACACTTTTGAGAATGCGGGAGTGGATGAGGCGAGGGAAAAGAAACAGGTTTAATTTTTTTTTACAATGTTTATTTCTGTCATTTGTCATTTCTAACTTTTATTGAATGTAACTTATTTAAATTTAAATCTTAAGTTTTAATTTGAAGCGAACCATTAATCGCTGAGAATTGAGGATCACAGTAGGGATAATTTATCCTTACCTCCGTAGTGTACGGCCTACACTATACTATCCAAGTAATTAGATCTCGGTAAGTATTGGTTTGATTACCTTACCTTGACTTTGAAGTTGAAGTGAAATAATGATAATTGCTTAATGTTTATGCGATTTTTGGATTTAATTTCTAAAACAACTAATTTTAACTTTAATTTTCTATACTTAAATGCTAACTACAAACTGGGCAAATATCAGCGTCGCAATATAAACGAGCGGGCAAATACTGGAGGAATTGATACAGAGCCAGAACTTAGAACTTGTGGTCGGTGGAACGTTGATCGAAGTCATAAGCACATAAGGAGTATAAAATAAAGTAAGTTTCACTTGTTCGTTTATTATCTAAAATTTCGTTTGTTCAATATAACGCAATTTGGAAGTAGAAACTACTATGAACCATCACATTCTTTCTTGACTTTAGAAATAATAAGTGGACCTTCGCGAAGAAGGTTAAATGACAATACGGGGAAGCTTGAGAAGAATAACTTACGGTTATTTTATTTTACCTACGGACTTTAATAAAATACTCTCTTTGACCCAGTTTAGGTCGTACTCCAGCCATTGGGTCAGGATGGTGGTCTTTTCCCATGAAGGAGTTCATGTCCAGCCACCAGTAGGGCCCACTCGGTCTGGCTGTTGGGTTATTATTGTTGAATAGAATATTGAGCAGCTGCATAGTTTCAGATGGCTGTTGCGTTGCGCCACTGGAAGGAGAAGTCTTGCCTCCGGATGCATGAACATTTCCTGTTAAGAGTGATTGAATGTCCAGAGCATTTGGGTCTTGGGGTTTCTGCGAAGCCTTCTTGCTTTGCGTGTTTCTTTCTTGCTGGTCATTTGCAATACCCAACTGGAGCAGTTGGACTAAAAGCTCATGTTCTGACACCGTTGGTGCTGGAGTTGTACTTGGGTGAGGTACCACCGTTGTTCTCTGTGAGGAGGCACCGGGACTTAAATTAAACAATGAATTGCTTCCCAACAAACCGCCATTGTTTCCTCCCGAAAAAATGGAGTTTCCGCCACCTCCAAATAATCCCGTTCCAGTGTTCCTACCTCCTCCAAACAAATTGCTGCCACCTCCAAAAATATTTGTCAACGGCTGTTGTTGCTGTTGCCTTTGTTGTTGTCCAAATGGATTCGTAAGAATAGAAAACATATTTGACAAAGCTGCTTGGAGCGACGTAGGGCTCGAAGGTTGCGGAGGAGGAGGCTGCGTCGGTGGTGGAGGAGTTTGCGGCAGTAGGTTCGCTGTTGACTGACCCCCCAAAAATGACAAGAGAGTACTCAAGTCATTGGTGTTGGCGTTATTATTCGAGCTGGGTCGTGCAGGGCCTTGAGAATTTCCTTGGATGAGCCCCTCTAGTAATGCCAGTTGTAGCATGTTGTCTAGCTCGGCTTGTGACTGAGTAGGTCTAGGCTGTAAGATCGCTGGGGCTAAGGTTGTGGGTACATTCTGGATTTCGGTCGTCCTCCGTGGCTTGATAGTTGACGAACCTGGATATATTGGGGAAGGCTTCGGTGTCGTGAGCAGGGGAAACTGGGGCGTGCTTGCTGGTGTCGTTGACTGGAACAAATTGAAAAGGTCGAAGAAATTTGTGTTCGATTGAATCGAGTTGGGAGGGTTGTTTCGTTGTAAATTGTTATTGGACGTGGACTGACCTAGGCCAAGTAATTGATTCAATATCTCCTGCTCTGGAGAGTTTGTAGTAGGCAAGCGACCGCCTCCCGCTTGTGTCAATGGAGGGCTATCCTCTTCTGGTGGAAAAATAATGACTTGAGGGTTGCCAGTCTCCAGTATCGATTGATTTGGAATTGCTGGTGTATAACGTAATGGGCTTAAAACTACTGTCGAGGGCTTCTCGGTAGTTGTAGTGCTCGTTGAGCTTGGAGATGGCGCATTTGTAAGTCGAATTGTCGGTCTCGCCGTGGTGGTGGTGGTGGTAGAGGTTGTCGTTGTCGTGCTAGTTGAGGTAGTTTTCATAGACGTAGTTCTTGGAATTTCTGTAGTAGAAGTTGCCGGAGTAGTTGGTTTAGATCTTTGCCTTGTGACTGGAATTACTTGGGAAGTAACTGGCGGAAATAGTGTACTTGTAGGGCGGCCATTAAATGGTTCTACGTAGGTAACACTGTTTCCTTTACTTTTTGTCGAATCTCTAGCATTGGTTTTCGTCTGAGCCTGAGTCGCTTCTTTTCTTCGAACTCCAGGAGCGGCGTTGGATGGTTCATTTTTGGACACTTGACTTTGACCAGAGATGACAGAATCGGGGTTTTGAAGTGGATGTTGATGTTTTCTACGCACTTTTTTAAGGTCAGGTGCCACCGGAGTCTCTCCAGCGACTTCCTCACTCAGTTCATGTGTAATTTTAATTGTTTTATTATCCGGGACCTTGGGCACATGATGACTCAAAACGGAGTCTCCATTGAGCAGTGGGTGCAGTATTTGAATATGAAATTGGAGGCCACCGCCGTCACCAGAGAAGTCTGTTGAAATTGGAGCTGAACTATTGACAAACGGATTTCCAGATTCAGCTCGTTGTAAATCCGACGAATCTTTGGAACCACCCTGTTGCGGTCGCTTTCTTCGCGTCCTTCGGCTTCTGTGCTCGTACTTCTCAATGTCTCTGTTGTTGTAATTATTTATAGGACTAATTCCTTCAGGCTCAAAATTTTCTGCGACATTTGGAGGCACTTCTGTCGTAGTTGTCCTAACCCGTATCACCTTTCGTATCCGCTTCTTTCTTTTTCCAGGACGCTTCTTCCGTGCTAATGGCGGGTCTCCTGGAGGTTCTAATGGTTCAGAAACACCAGATCGATGCGAGAACGATACAGAGTTTGAAACTAAGGGTGCTGACGATAGTCTATCTAGAATTCGTTTTTCGTTGTAGACTCGAAATGAAGTGACGCCACCTTCGGCGTTTGAACACTGGAGAAATAGAAAGACGGCCACGGTTCCGGTAACAATAGCGAAAAAAGTTCTGAGTCTCTGTGACTCCATTTGTATTTTGTCTTGAAATTGAAAGTTGAGATCTACTCAACTGTCCCCAAATCACAGCGGCGGATGTCGGAAGTCGTAGCGACAGGATTGAGAGGCAAAGGTTGACTGATAGGCCGCGGCGTTGCTTCGCGGAAAGATTTTGATGTGTTTTGAGTCTAAAATGAAGCAAAAGTAAGGCTCACTTGTAACTTAAAGATCTTGAGGATCTGCAGAAGAGATCACGAGAGGGTTGAGACTTGTGAGAGGCCTTATCCAATCCACTTTCTCTTTTTTCATTTGGCACAGATTTAATCATAGACAATGCTCTCTAGGTTCAAAGCCAAATTAGTTCAATGTCGTTTGCCCGGAAGTGGTTAAAACATTAAATTGACGGGTGGAAAATTGATTTTGATCATTAAGCGCCTCGAAAATAATTTCAATTTTTTTTAATTTCATTTAAACTTTGATTAGTTTCTGAATTTCATTTTCTCTAAGGTGCTCATACCCTTTTATGTATTTTGAACACATTGGTGGTAAAGAGCAGTAAAGAAAGGCTAAACGGGAAGTGCATTGTTTAATTAGTAATTAGTCGAAAGTCGAGGGATTATTATGGTTGTTAGCTTGTTCGATTTGTAACTTGAATCTTCCTTGAGCGTTTCCGCTCGTCAAAAGGAAATCTACTTGCTCTTGTATTTGGAAGAGATGCTGAACTCGGAATGCATGAAGGCTTTGATTTGAAGCCTTAAAAATCAGTCAAAATACCATCAGTTTTTAGCTTCACTGAGCGAGTCTATTGAAATAATTTATGTCGGAATCTGGGAAAGTGAAACCTTAATATTTTATTACTACTTGGAAAAGGAAATTGATGTGATTTTTGGATGTTTTAATTAGATTAGAGTTTAGATGGTTTCCTTTCGTCGTGTCACTTGAGTGTCTTCTGATCCGCCCTTTACTGCTTCTTCTCATGACACCTTGCTAAATCTCATCTGTGATGATTTCTTCACTTCCCATCAGGGTCGGAATTGGGGTGAAAAGGCCCAAACAGACAATTAAGATCATGCAAACGAAAAGGACAGTGTCGAGAGGTTGGGTCGAGTGCCTCAGGGTTGTTAGGTTACGAAAAGTAAGAGCTGTTCATTCCACCGTGTGAAATTTAAAGCAACGCACCGTGCTGACGCCGGTCTGTTGCAATGCCGCCATAGCCTAAGACGGATGTGGACTTGAGGGTCGTTTACTATTTATTGAATTGCTGAATTACTGCAAAGTTTAGGTAGTATTCAGATCATGACTTTTCGCCACAACTCTCAATTGCCACAATAATTTTAAATTGGCTTCCGCATTAGTCGCCGCTCGCCTCAAAATCTAAAAAAAGTATGCGTTGCGTTTTAGGGACAGAAAATGAAATTGTAGTTGGCGAGTTAAGAAATGTAAATTTAATTTAGAAATACAAATTAATTCTACCAAAAATTTTATTTACAGAATCAGATATGGACTACGAATCGGGAAGTAAATTCACGGAGTTAAATACAGTGATGGCTGTAGATGGAGCCGGGACAAAGTACGGAAATATTTCGAATCAGGAGTACCTTCTCCAAGGGTCGATTTTTGATGGTAACGTGGATCTTCTTATTCATCGCCTCCGTGGACTCTGTGACAATATGGACATGGGACCGGAGACTTTCCACGACCGTGAATCATCCTATGTTCTCATGACGGGTCCAGCTACCACTGGACCTCCCGTTGTATTTCGAGTCCGCCGAGCTATTGATGATGTCACGTCCGCTTGGCAACTCCGCTATCTGGGAAATCCTGAAGTTGGGGACAAGACTAGGCCCACTGTTGTACGCAGTGTATTGGATATTCCGTGTGCCTCTGACATCGTCGAGTTTCTCAAAGAACTTGGATGCAGAAGAGAGTATGATTGCACATGCAAGGGTTTCATTTTCCGAAAAGGAAGAATCAAGATTATTGTTGGAAAATTCCATCGGTGTGATATCACCAAGGCCACGCCAGAACTTGAGCCGGTCACAAACTCACATTACGTTGAGATGAGCGTCGTGGCTCCTTCCGGCCAAGATTCGGTGGGAGACGACATGAAGCTTATGGCAGATCAACTGAAGCCACTCGTTATCCTTGATAAGGTCATTGGAGACTTCAGTAGAAGATGAATTCATTTGTTTATCTTTAATTTAAATGACTTATTTTGAAGCTTCACTTATTATAGGACTTGCTGAATTTAATAAACTGAAGAAAATTCTTATGTATCAATTTTAATTTCGAAGAAAGAAATCGCATGGGTCGTAAGCGGGTGTGTTGCAGTTGCAAATAGTGGTGGTCAGTTCTTCGAGAGCAGGAGATGCTTGTCCAGACCCAGCACTAACTGCGCTATAACCACAAATGGCTCCAACCACGAGCGCGGTCCCAAGAACAGTGGTATGAACAGGAGCATCCATGACTGATATTTGGCCGGAAATTAACTAAATGGGGTTAAACATACCATGAGATCTTCAAATTAGATTTTGACGCTTACAAAAATTTTAGGTTACTCCTCCAAATGTGTGGAGCTGATCAGAAAATATTCCGACAGATTCACCGTGAGCAATTTCGGAAATTTGAGCTTCTGAAGCATGCAACACTTGTTGCCCTTCTCCAGCTGCACTTGGACCAGTTCCGGAAACCAAAATTGTTGCTCCTATTCCAGTATCTTTCGAAAGTGTGTCCGCCGAAACTCCTTCCGCTGAACTATCGCTGGACTTGTCTTTGGCCTGTTCACTGCCGTCATCGGGGTTTCCAGTCACATTAATTTCTTGATTCTCAGAATTTTCAGCTCCTACGATTCCGCTTCCTGCGTCAGTCTCAATTCCTTTAGCAGTTTCTGTAACTTCTGTTTCATTCTCCATGTCACCTGTGCCATCTCCATTTTCCGAATACGCTGTGACATCAGATTTATTGGTTTCAGATTCCTCAATGTTTGCTCCAGCGTCAGCGTCCTCCGATGTTGCGACGCTATCCAATCCTTGGGTCACATCGATATTCAGAACTTGTGCATTTTGTTCCTCCCCACTTTTCGTAGGCTCCACTTCCCGTGCGTCATTTCCAGCAACGACGGTCTCTACGTCACCGTCACTTGTTTCCTGATCGCTTGGAACGGTAAATTCTTGTCCATTTTCCTCCATTGCTCCTTGTTCAACATCGATTACTTCCGGTGAATTTAATATTTCTGTTTCCGTTTGGCTTGAATTGTCTAAAACGACTGTATTCTCTGTTTCCCCTGCTGCGTCTCTCATGCGATTTACATCATCGGGGATTACACCAACTGATTCACAAATGGAAGCTACGTCTGTTCCTCCGGCGAAGATGTCCAAGCATCTGCACTTATCAGACTCCGCCCCCGCTTCAACTATTTCCGGCTTCTGTGCCATTGCTGAAGGCAAAAACTTCAGAGGAAAACATTGATCCCCAATTACCTCGGCCTCATTGCCTGGAGGCTCAACTTCTTCACTGCTGGAACATTCCGCCGGTGGCTCTGCCGGCGCAAGGCATTCTTTTCCAGTATCATCTTTTTCGACTGGAATCTGTTCCTTAGGTTCATTTTGCGCGACAATGGGCTCCTGTTGCTCATCCCCAATAAGTTGCGGGTTCTCAATTGCTGATCGCAATGGAACTCCATTTTCACTGCAATCGCTGTCCTTTGTATGTACGCAGAGCCCCGTATCACTGCGCTTTCTGTAGACAACATCGAAAGCGGCGTCAGGATCCTTTGACTTGTCTCTCCCAGGCCCAGTACCTTCTTCAAATTCATCCATACTGCCAAATTTTGCCCCTTGAGCGTTAAAATATAGTATTTCCAGCATTATTGACTGCTTCAGAACTGGAAAGTTGGGTTGATCATTGGCTTCCAATATTGTGATCAGTTTGAGACAGTGACGTAGAATATAATTCACTTGGTCAATCTTCTTGTTGACCTCTTTAGAAACATTGGCTCGACTGGGTCGATTGAGATTCTGCTCCGTAAGGGTCAAAGGGATTGGAGGTGGCGCTGCTTGACGATGACTTAACAGAAGCCTTTGTCGTTCCAGTGCTGATGGTAGGGTATCTTTAGCAAGCGCTGAATAAATGTTCGATAGATATGGTTGATGGTGCTATTAGTAAAGGTTGTATTCTACTGACCAGAAGGTAATAGACAGACACCCGCCACTGCAGCGTCGTGAAGCTGCTTTAGTCGGCCCATCTCTTCGCGTAGCAAAAACGCATTTTGCATGGCCACGTCAACATGCTCTCCTATTGAAGTTCTACTGGGGTTGTATTCAATACCGTGAAGATTCAGGCCACCAATTATATTTTCGGGATTTATCAGGCCGCGCAGCAGCTCCACTAACGCTTTTCCTTTCTCAATAGAACTTTCCAGGTCAATAAGCATTTGCGCCTCGTCTACGACCGCTGGCGGGTCAGTTACAGTGGCTTCCAGACTCATTCTTCCTAAAACAGTTGAGAATTGCATTCATTAAAAATCCCGTATTTCACTACGAATGCTTGCATAAAACAAAAGTTACCGACACCTTCTCGTTTGCACTACTATACTGCACGTATTTACCAATTTAGAATTTAGAAATCCTAGAAAGTATCGTTTTTGAATCGTACACGCACGTGCACGTGCGCGTTATGTCAACTAAATTGCAAGATTACGCTCGTTCAACCATCAGTTTGTTTTGTTATGTCATAGTAACAAGCGAATAAAAGGAGGTCAAAGTTATCAATTTCAAGCATAATCATTCCGAAATGTTTGAAAATTTACGCTGGAAATAAATTTATTTTATTATTCAGGAGTTATTTATTTTATTATTCGAAACCGAACAAGCCCTCTAAGCACGGAGGATTTTTTTAACCCAAGTCCTATGTCGGGCTTGTTTGGCTAAATTAAATTTTAGTCCAGTCCCCGACCCCAGTCCCAAATAAGTACTGCGCGTCAACCAGTTTTCCGTCTCTATTTATGCAGTAGTGTTTAATGTACCTTATTATTGCCATATTATAATGTATTTATGTGAATAACATTATGTTTTAACTTTTAGCATTACAGCTTCGGATTATATAGGGTTAGCGACCTGGAATTCCACGGGGATGAAAAATTGCAGGGGTGATTTTCATGATGTAGGAGTAGGGTGCCTTTTCGTAGTTTATTTTTTAAAGCTTGTTTTTCCGGTTTCCTCTCTCAACACTCGGATCAATTTGATTCCTCCTCGGACATTTATTTGCAATTTGAATGTTTTACGTCAAGAAAAACATTGTCGACTTTCCTCAAGTTTACAACAACGAAGCGACAGCATATTGACAGATTCAATTTAACTTTTTGAAAATGTGGAATCCATTCGCTGCAGCAAAGAGAGGGACACTCTTGCTAAGCTCACTAGTCTTGACAGCATCATGCATCGCGTCTTCAAACGCTTTTTCGCTGACTCCCAGTCTTGGAACTGAGATGGGTTCCGGAAGCTATCGGATTCAGAACGTTGATGATGGCTTGGTGAGTGCACTCTTTTAGAAAACTTTTTTTAGAATTAATTCATTAAAACATTTTTTTTTAATTTCGAACCCTGGACGCGAACTTTAAACAGGATTTGACAATTCAAGGTGTCAATGCCTCTTTCGCTACTGTAGTTGGGGATACTTGGCAAAACTTCCGGGAGCAAAAATGGAATGCAAAGAAAATTGGTAAGTATTTTAAGTAAAGTTTTTTTTTAATTCAAGCAACTTTAGCTAATTGGCATTTAATTTAAGCTTTCTCGACGGGCTACCAACTTCAACCGGCGACTTACGCTGCCAACAACCTCCTGAGCTACCACAAAGATCCACTCAAGAAGTATCCGCAGCCAGAAACATGGATTTTCAAAGAACTCAAGGGATCGCGAGGTCAAGCATACCTTCAGCTCGTCAACGAAAGAACCACCTACTGCCTCACTAGCGCCGGGTAACTTTACAAAAAATCTTGATTTTTGAATTTGCCACAAGTTCGTTTTCTATTAAATCGCTTTTACGTTTCCTTATTTAGCCGACGGCGGGAAGTAACGGAGTTGAAGTGTGACATTTATCAAAGGAAACAGCATTGGAAAGTCACAAAAGTATAAATTAATACTGCACGAAGCATTCAGTTTCAAATATTTTAAGATTTCAATAAAAATGATTGTGGTAAAAGACACTGCAAGTATTTTGGAGCATGTTTTGTTTTTAATTTAAAGTCTTTACTTTACGTAACACGTTTTACACTTGTCTGCGGTTTAGCCTCTACAAGTGGAAAAGTGACATTACCTTAATTTATGGTAAATGATGTTAATTGACATCAATAACTTGGGTCTTTAGATGAGACTTTTAATTACAGATTTACAATATGATTGGTACTCGAGTTTGATCTGAACTCGTTTATTTGCTTAAACGGAAACCCAAGTGAACTCAATTTGGGGTTGAAATCCCAGTTTGCTAATGACTGCACTTGATGATCTTTTGACTCAATTCGCCGTTAATAATCAATTAGCATACTTTTTAAGGGGAATGTCGTTGTAGACCAATTAAACTCATCGTCCTCCTCCAATCTCAAGGATGCATTGCAAGGATTTGGCTTTTCTGAAAGATGGTTTTACAAAAGGTTTTTTTTTTAAATTTAAAAAATATAAATGGCGTTCTAAATGAGTCCTCAATTAGCGAAATAGGCTGAATCATTATGGAAGTGATCCCAATTTAGAAATTGGAGTGGCTGCTGCCCGAGGGACTTAAGGTAGCGTGGAAGTGTACATTTGGACCGGGAAAGAGGGATGCTGTGTTGGAGGGAGGGTAGTTGAAGGGTTCCTTTGGAATTCTACTTTTTTACTTAAACAGAGGAACACCCTCTCATCCCTCACCTTGAAGTGAACAGGTAAGCAGCATAGCCTAATTGCATCTTACCTCCCTTCATACACTTCACAAAAGCCATGCACCCCAACACAAGCACACTACAAGTACACCTCCAGTCACAAAGTCTCTTCATCACAGCTACCACACAAATCCATGTCACAAGAATCCAGAAGTCAAACAA
>VYYI01001700.1:0-18010 GCA_021029175.1 Bilobella aurantiaca
ACACGACTCCACTTTCTCTCTCACCACAACTTTCTAACATAACATTTTAAGAAGCGTTCTATTCTAAAAAAAAAATACATAAAAATACCGTATCGAAACCTTGGCTATTGCGTTGCACAAACATCGTTTGAGTCTTTTGCTAGAGTGGAACTTCTTCATAGGAGCGCTATCAAAATATTTAAGAATCATGGCCAATTTAAAAGTGTCGTTAAGCAGAATACACGAAGCGCTTTTCAAAAAAAAGCAAAATTAATGAGGTCATTTTTGAGGGGGTTTGAGCAATTTTTGAAAATTGGTTTGAAATGAGATTAAGACTGAGGAACAAGTCCCACGAGAGAAAGGCTGGAAGAATCAAGGAGCATAAGAGTGAAGACGCTTGGAAAACGCTTTAGTATGCAATATGCATGCCTAAAAATCTAGAAAAGTTGTGCATACTTTTACTAAACGACACAAGTATGCTTGAGGAAGTTCCAGGAAGGAAAGCATCATTCTGGAAGATGCTCGCTGGAAGATGCTGGAATTCCTGGGGGAATGATGATGATAAATGAGTACCAAGCCTGACGAATCTACTTATCCAAGCGTAATCGTATAAATTTGAGCTCTCAGCTCAATTTTCCGGGTCGGTGGCCCTTGGCCTTCACAACAGAGACTTAAGGGCCCCCACTGCCCAACAATTCTGCCACATTTTCAAAATGTTTCAGCGTTTAAAGCGTTCTGCAATAATTCATCGAACTGAAGGAGAGCGCACGATGGAGGAATTTCTTTTGGGGTGGAGTGACTTGATTAGATTTGAGGGTGATTGGAGGGGGTGAAAGTTGATCTGGAAAGTTTGCTGGAGAAAGTGTGAAAGTTAGTGTCAATAATTCTGGAGAAAGTTTTGGTGGATTTGTCGTAGAATGGGAGACAGTCATAAGTTACGACCCAAGGCCCATCATACGACACTCATGGGAACATCTCTCCATGATAAATTACAGCTACCAGCATGTCACCCTCAAATAGAACATCTACTCCGCCACGCCTCATTTCCAGATACCAATACCGCAAAGTTCCAACTTTTAGCTGTCTTTTCAGATCGTATTCTGAGTTTCCCGTACCACATTCAACTATCAAAATCAGTTATTATTTATTTTAAATCACCTACTTTATTTTAAATTTCTAAACCCATCTCTTCAAGCTGTACAAACGTTTGGCGTGGGTGGCTTTCTTTTGAGGGTAATGTTGAAAGTAAGGTCAGAGTAGGGTTCCGGACAGCATTCGTAGTACTTGATGTTTTTTAATGCAGTTGTCGAAAGCACTTTCCAGTCCGAGAGGTCCCAAAAATCGGACAAATCAATGGAAGTTTCCTAATTGACAATTAAAAAAACAATTCAAGCTCAAAATGTTGATGTTATTTAAAATGTTTCAGGTTTTCTTCGAGATTACATTTTTTTGTACATTGCGTTCCTTTCTCAATCGTTTTGATTAGGATACGAAAAGTAATCTTACAATACTTGAATCTCGCAGATGAGACTTTTATTTAACATTTAAAAATTAATTTTAACATTAAAAGAAATGGAACATTTTATTTCCTGTTCGAAACGACTAAAAAAGCTTTTGAATGCTGGGAAAGCTTACATTGTGGTAGAAGTTCAAATCCATAATTTCCGAGTCCATTGTCCAAGATCCAAATTTGAGGAAGCATGTTTGGGGGTCATAGGGTGCGGTGGAGAGGGTCATTTTGCAGAAGGAGGAAAAGTGACACGGTGGGACCCAAAGGACCTTCCCCGTGGGGTACACAAGGACGTCAGAAGCCCAGCACGCCGTGGCAGTAGTGGAAAGGTCTGCTGAATTGTAGAGCGTGATGTCAGGGTGCCAAATGTTGTCATAGTTCACTCGCAAGATTGACACGGGGTTCTCGTTAGTGTCCCATCTGAGGCGGGTGTCATGCCAAACCTAATGGACCAAAGGTCAAAGGTCAAATTTCATTACCTTAACAGCACTCTCATCCATAGACAATTTACAGAATTGAATTTTACTTTATAGCTTAAATGCCACCCGACGTTGTTTATAATTCAAAATAATAACCCAACTGCGAAGCTCGAATTTTGTTTGTCATTTTTATGTTACCATTTTCATCCAGACGTTGCTTTCCAGCTTACTTCCAGCCTCATCCTAAAGGTAATTAATGTTAGCAATTACATTTGTTAGTTGCTAATTAAAATATTTAATTCTTAATTAAACTTATATTATTCTTACAATATCGACGTCGATGAGCGTGAGGCCGAGGTGGACGTTGGGAGCATCGGGGTTAACATTGAGTTCGTAATTGTCCAGTAGCTCACGGTACAATTTTGTACGATCTTCCACGCTTCCCTCTCGCTTCGCATCTCCTCCATTTCCCCCTCCTTCCACTAATTTCATAAAAAAAATTGCAATTGAGCTGTATTAATTGAAATTAGAAAAAAAAACACGATTTCAAGGAAAGTACCTGAGAAAATAGCAATTGAAGCCACAACTAAAACGTACTTCCCAATCATCATAACTCAAATAGGCAGCACAACACAAATTCACTTTTCCAAATATTTTTTTGCAACATGGCATTTTCCGAGGCATTTATAACCACTGCTCAACCTTCAAGTCAAAAGGATTAGCTAGTCCAGCAGCTGCAACTTTTGTCCAGCAGGAAGAACCCTGAACAATTTTTTAGACTTGACCTCAATTGGTTCTCTTTCAAAATCAAGATTGAAGATTCCCAGACATGATTTTATTGGAAATCTTACGAGTCACAATCCTAGTTTCAATTAGAGTCAGTTACATTTAAAATATGAGTTTAATATAAAGTTCTACAAACTAAAAGTTCTATGTCAATTAAAATGGTAAATTAAAAAGGAACAAAAGGCGGAGGTTCATTGCTTCTGTTGCCTGATTTCATTACAATCGCTTCGAAGTCGCTGATGCGTATTCACTGCCAGACATGTTTCGACAAGCGAGTGCAAAATCGTTAATTGCGTCCGTTATTATCCTTTTAGTTTGACGGTCCCTAAAATTATAAACAAAATTAAAGTGACAGACTTTTCAAGACATAGGGTCCAATTTGAAGAAAAATCTGAAAAATGGTTAAGAATTTACTTCGTGAGTCTCATAAAAAATTTGTTCTTTGCATCCGCTGAGCAGTGAGGTGACGGGAAGCCAGGCTGGGCAAGCGTGTCTTGCAACCATTTTCTCCATTCAGCCGGAAACGTTTTATTTAAAAATATGAATATATCTGAGAAATGGTAAACGGCTGAGCGTGGTACAGAACAACCTAAAAGGCAATATTTTTTAATAATACTACTTACAAAACACAAGACATTTAATTTTTGAAATAACCAAAACTGAACAATACCTCCATTCAGTTAGACCAAAACTCACCAATTGATAAAATCATTGTATGAAGTAATAACGGTCCTCGACTTCTGTAGAATTCAATCAGTGACGGAATTAGAGATCCAGCCTTTTCCAGCGTTACTTGCGTAAAGTAAATTCCAGCCTTCAATAGCGGTGCTTCCGCATAGCTTAGAATGTTAATCGCTTAAAAAAATAATGAGAACCCTTTAAATTCTTTTTTCATTTTAAATCTAATTATTTTCTCTTACCCATAGAAAGCATGGAATCGAGGCTAACCGTTGAACCATTCACTATTTCCGTATGTTGCCGAATCAGATGGGCAACAAAGCTGAAATAGGATTCTGTAAAATCCAAATTCTCTCGAGGACTCTTCAGCGTTTCTTCACAAAGGGAATGGATTTCTTGTAAAAACTGACACTGTGTGTGGAAGTTATCACGACCGAGCATCAGCAAAATCTGTTTTGAAAAGTTAGTCAAATGCTTCAAATGCCTGTGTTTAGTTGATGTGAAACGTAACAAAAAGGGAGTAACCTGTTTAGCAAGAGCCGTGGCGGCGGGAACGGGATGAAGTCGAAAGGAAATGAGTACAAGCTTGATGGCAAAGTCAATGACAATTTGACTGGAGGAGTGGATGGTGCTGAGCGTGTGCTTGAGAATGGAGAAGAGTGTCTCCATGACCTCTTCGTCCCTCGACCATTTCTCGGCCAAAGGGATGAGAACGGGGAGAATTTGTTCCACAACTGGAATCAAGGGTTGACTAGAAAGGTCCCTTAACTTCTTGGGCTTCACATTGGGATTCACTTCCTCAACACGAACCCCTGACGTCCTGGCAGAGGACCCTGAAGGACCAGGGGACTCCACCACATTTCGACTAGAATAATTGTTGTTATCTCCCAAAACAGCCGGCTCAGATGATGACATGTCTTCTTCCTCCTCATCTGAATCTCGGTCGTCCACATCCAGCGACGAGCAGAGTGTTGACATAATGCGCAAAATAACGATGAGCTGATGTCTCGCTTCTACCCTGGGCTAATTAAAAAAAATGTAAACGTTATAAATTTTGAAAACAATGTTTCAGAGGGCTTCAATTATTTAAATCTATCAAGCTTTGCAAAAGTTGTCAGAAAATGAAAAAATTTGGAAAAGCAAAAAATACCGATCAAAAGCATGCTTGGCAGCGAATTGAAACAATTATGTGAGAGCCGAAACGCTAGCAGCTGGATTGAAATAAGCGAAAACTATAAACGTCGTTTTAAAAAACAGAAAGGAGCATTTGATATCAGCATTTTTTTTTAGTCATCTTTAACTTTACGTACTTCTTCTCCAGCAATTCCATGCAGATTCAGAAGACTTGGGGAAAATATTTCGTTGACAGCAGTAATAATTTGTTCGTGTGGTAAGTAGGGCAAGAACTTTCCGATACAGAATACCAGTCTTATGGAATCATTTTGAGACATCACACCACTATCCAATGCTTGCTGAAAAAAAAATTATTCAGGTGGACTGGACACGCGCTAAATTTTAGTCTCTTCCTTCGTTTCCATCATTGAAACAAAAATTTAAATAAATTGTTTTTACTAACTTTACATGACGAAAGTATTTGCGGAGTAAACTCGGACAAATGTTTTGTACAATCGCGGCTAAGAGCTTTCAGAGTTAGAGTGGCAGAAGAGGAAGATTCTGGAATAAAAAGCCCTTCCAAGATGAATCCAATCAGATTTCTAACAGCATTTTCAAACAAATGAAGCATTCCGCTGCAAGAGCCTAAAACAAAAGTACAAAGTTATCAGATTGTAAATATTTTTGAAATCGAATGGCCATCCCCCTCAATTTTTCGTATTGCATTAAAATATTTATATTGTATAAATAACGTGTATTTTTATATATACACGTGTAAACCTAAGCTAATGTATGTCCTACCAAATTTTATTAAAATTTGGCCGATTTGTCAATTTCAGGAATAAGTTACTCTATATAATATTTATATAGAGTAATATTTGTTGGCAATCTCTTTTAGAATGTTAACTTTTCTTTCCCAATTTTCCGCTTTAATTTTTTTTCACTAACTTATGCATTCAGCAGCCGCTTGGTAGACTTTGGGCATTCGGTACAGTTGATTTAGTTTTAGAATTTTAATGACAGTGTCAAAGGCGCGTGTCATTGGTTCCACTAATAGAGGGTCCGTTTCATTTGATATGTTTTCTGTTACAGCACGTATTCCTAATACAAAAGCTTTTAAGTGAAAAGTTGTTTATTGAATTAGTAAATTACTTCTTCCGTATTAAGCCACGTGACTTACCCATCAGAAGACTTTCTAAATCGGGCCAAAGTGTGCGAAGACTTTCTGGATTCTGTAGAACGGAAATTATATAGCGATGAATAATTTCTTTTTTTAATCTTGACTAAAACATTAAACTAACCTCAATTAACTGCAACTGCTGCTCGGCTGCATCGATCATTTCATTCAACATAGTCCATCCTCGGAGTTCAAAACAGTAGGTAAGGCAGTCACAGACATCTTGGCGGTAAATGCGGAACTGCTCTTTCTCTTCGGCGTTCCAATCCGAGTCGTCCAGTGGATAGCGTGCCTTTCTCACTAAAATTTCACCCAGCGACTTGTACACCCATTCGAATACTTGCATCAGTCGAGCGTACTTGAGCCCTTCAGACTGCATGGGCTGAATATCCTCCTATTTATTTCAAGAAAAAAAAACGGTTTGATAAATCTAAAGAACACTTGTGAAGCGGATTCAAGCAATGTAACGAAGTCCCGAAACTGAAATTATAGTTGAAACGTTCAAACGCAGTTAAACACTTACTACAAATGAGTACCAGACTGAAATGGTAATGCTGCTAACGGTCTCATCAATTGGATAGGCACCGGCCGTGGCCGTGCACCGAAGAAGAATATCAACTAACTTGAGCATGTTTGCTCGGTTCTTGGGATTTGTTTTGTTATGACTGCAATCTTCATCACAGAGGTCAACAACGAGGCGGGAGTGACACTCGGCAAGAGCTACGTACATTCCGTAGAAAGAACCTGCCGTTTCCTATTTAGATTTGGAAACAAAGTATTATAATATTGTTTTTTAACTGGATTAACTGGAGGCAATCTTCTGTTAGTATGCTTTATGCATTTTAAAAGAGATCAGCGGAAGGCGGTTTGTTTCAGAAAGATAAAATCAACAAAATATTTTGATATTGTATTAATATAATGAAGGCTTACCATATCACGAAGTTCGAGTATGACGTCTAGTGTGGACTGAAGTGGAATGATTTTATCTAGGATCATGAGAATAGTAGTCGGATGATGATGTGTATTAGGGTCGCATATGATTCCGCTGAGCATTTCAACGCAAAGTTCACAGAGGGTATAGTCTCCGAGACGGATGGAGTCTTTGCAAAGGTTGACTAGAAGATCCAGGAGGTTCGCAATATCCGGCCACTCACAGATGCTGAGCATCTTCATCCAAAGGATCATGGCTCGAAGGGATTCCTTAATTAGCTCTAAGTCTTGTTGCCTTTGCACAATCGTAAAAAGCCAACTGAACACTGCAAAATTCAAGAACAAGTCTAAATCTATGCAGACGATAGGCAGATTCTGTCAAGACTTCACACCGGAATGATAATATTTAATTTTACAAGTAAACAAAACAGCCTTTACTTGAATCTCCTTTGCTCTGCAACTCACGATGAGCTTCGCTTTTTCTACTCGAATGTTGCCAGACCGATTGGGCCTGTTCAGGAACATAACCGAATACTTGAATGAGAAGTTTGGTAACTGCTTCTTCTGGAACACCGGGAAAGTTGTGAGGCTGGAATACTGTTCCCAAATCCTCCAAGGGGTTCGGCCAAATTTGGCCAATTGTATTTGCAATGAAGACTCCAAGCTACAAAATGCAAAAAGGACTATTAAGTGATTTAGTGATTACAAATGTACAAAGTATGAAGAATTCCATTCTTACTGTAAGCTGAAGTCGTGTCAAGACTACGGCCGGTCCATTCACATAACGAGCAACTGCTGCCACCAAATTATCCTTCAGTGCTAAATAGTCCTCCACCGGAATTTCTGTCAACTGCCTTGATATTTTGTAGTGCAGAATATTAGCTGCCATAAACTGGACATGGATCGCTTGGGACACTTCCAGCAATGGCCAGACCAGTGTCCATGCTTCCCGTGACGACTGACAACTTTTCAACCACTCGTGACACTCAATATTGAGGAACTGATCTTGGTTGTAGAATTCCAGGACGGCTTTGGCCAAGTTCTCCGACGTGAAATCCATTTTTCAATCAATCACAATACTCCTTCATTTCAGCAACCCTTCCTTCTGAGAACCTGTCTTTTCTGCAAAATCAATTTACATAATCTAATTCCTGTTCAATTAAAGGACAATTCAATTCAAAATGTCAATCCCACCGTCGGTGACGGAGCTCTATCACATAAGAATTCAGCCGCTTTCAGAATCAATCAATAAACTTACCTTTCCACAACTTGAACTCGCGTAATTAGCACATGTAATGAAGCGCAGACAGCATTAACGATACTAATCTTAAGTTGATTCAACAATTAAAAAATTCTTTTCATTTTGTCACTTTTTTATTCATTGTTAAAATTCTGGAGATTCAAATCGAGAATCTTTCCCGCCAAAACCCAAGGTTGATGAATAAGTGATGGGGGAAGGTTCACCTGTGCTTGTGAATTAATCATGAAAATTTAAACCACTAATTACGAAGAGTAATCAAGTGTTCGGAAATTTTGAAGACTTTCTGACGGAGGTTTTTGCTACAGAGGGTTTTCGAACTTTTCCATTGAACAGAAATGTATTGGCCTTTTTAGCACAGATTCCAAACCAGAAAGAAATGGTCCACCCTCATCGTGCGCAGCTCAAAGTCAAAGTGAGCTGATCTCGACTCCATCACGAAGGCTATTTATTTCATAAAGGTTTTAATTGATCTTTTAATGAACTAGTTGCTGATATACACCCGCAAGCGACAATTAACTAAACTAAATCCCAAGCAAATTATAATTGAGCATATTTGCCATTCGCCAACATGTTGGCAACGCCGCTGTCAACGGTTTTACGATTCTCTCACTTTTATTCGTTTCGCTTTCATGTAACTTACAATTCTAACTTTTTCAAAATTTCTAAAACTCGTTCAAACTAGATTTTAAACATTTGCATTTCCAGAATTAAATTCAGGAGGCACTGTATTTGTTGGGTTGTGCGAGCGACGCTGAAAAAAGCAGCGTCCGCTGCTGTGACAGAATGAGAAGATGGAAGGGACGGTTGCACCGCATTCTTTGCGATCGTTGTTCGTCGTCGACGAAAAAAAAGCGGCGCTCGAGTCGAAGGGCTAAAGAACCCAAGGAAATTAACATATGAAACGGAATAGGAACGCTCAAGAATATGGCAACGTTGATGGGATGGGAAATGTCGGAAAACATATTTTTTTCTATATGAGCACTTGATCTTAAAAATATAGCTAAAAATTAAACTTAAAAATTTGGTTAAGTTAATAGTTAAGTTAAAAGTTAATAGCCTCGGATGTTAGCACTGCTATTATTAATGTGCCTAGTCTTGGTGCGCTTGTTTTACAAAGCTCGCTGCAGCGCGTAGAGTAATCCTAACGAGAGAAGGGCCCCCCATGTTCCTTGACGCGCCGTGCCACTGTGGCCGGGCTTTTCAGTCGCTTCCTCCTCCACGGTGCTCCGGAACTCTGTTTGAACAAGGCGTGGATTTTCCACGGTGCTCGCAAACAGTTGTAAATCGTTCTCTTCATCATAAATGAAGGTTACAAATGGATGCTCTGCGATGAATTGTTTGGTGTTCTGAACAATTGCACTTTTGACCATGATCGCCACGCCTGCAACGAAAGACACGCCCATTCAGACCCAAACAATTGACATTCCTCCAGCGATTATCAGTGCGCCAGCAGCAATTAATTATTAGCGAATACAAATTAGAGTCCTAATTGGTTAGTAATCGCTTACACACGAATCTGTCACAACACGACCTCTGGATTGCCGAGCTTTTACCGAAATTGCACCGTGATATCGGCATACCATCCGGAGATATATTTAAGTTAGTTGGCTTATATTTAGGTTTAATTATAATTAACCGCCAATACTATTTAGTGCTTTAAAGGGACCATTAAACACAACACTAAAATTAGTTTTTTTTTTAGAATATTTAAACATTTTAAAACAAGTCATTTACTAATCAATCATGACATGATCGGACATGCCATAACTATCAAAGCTTTATTTTTATTTTGAATGGTTGAGAAAGCGAACGAAGATATTCTAGAAATCCTTTTTAGCGGTTGTTTAACTTTGTTTTAAATTATTTTTGTTCAAATATTTTTCATTTTACAACTCATCTCTTGTGATCGCTTGCGATTTCTCGATTTTAGAAAGATAGAAATTTAAGAAGGTCGAGATGAAGGGTACACTTTCTGAATGATCGTTGGCACTAACTGCAATTAAACTAACAAATGGATGGTCGACTAGCACTTTTGTTACTTGTTCTGAGAGGGATCGCTTCGTTCGAATCGCATAACCTAACAATTTCAAAATAAGTAAGGAACGCTGTTTGAACATCAGAACACCTTATTCTTGTGTAAAACGAGTTATTAGTAGCAGCGTGATTTAAAAGAAAGCAGAAGGCGAGCAACAGGCAATTTAGAATTTAGATCTTTAGAACAAAAGCCCGATTGTTTAGAAAATATGACAATAGACAAGGGCTCAATAATCGCTGAAACTGACCTGTTGCCGCTGCCGCTTCGCTCCCTTCCTCATTGACCTCAATAAAGGCCTTCTGAACGGCCTTGGACACGTAAAGTGGCTCAGTTAAGGCCTCCTTCGGAATGCCACTGAAATCAGCGTCCATCGAAAACATCGACGGCATGCCAAGCTGGAAGTGAATTGAACAAATTTAACTAAAATTAACAAACGTTAGTTAATTATATTTGTTTAGCTTGGTTTCTCAACGCTTTCGATATAAGTGCCTGTGCCTTACCTTGCTAAGTGGACCCTTAAGGTCAATCGTTGACTCGATTTTGAACCTGGGCATTTGTAAATTGACCTTTCGTACGCGCAGAAGCGAAGAAAGCGTAGACAAGTCAAAGTTCTTGAGCTTGCTTTCCATGTCCGCAAGGCCGTTTCTTGCGTTTGGAAGTAATATGATCATGCTTAAACGATCACCCTACATACAAAAATTTCAAAATTAATTTTAAACAAAACAATTTTTTTTATGAAAAATCATTCGTACCTGGTAAGGCAATGCAACGGCCTTGGCTTCAAGCTCTTTAATTTCAGCGTATGGGAACTCGGCCTCGATGCTCATCATGTCCACTTCGACCTGCTCTGATTGGCTGGCGTAGAAGGGGGCTGGAACAGTGCGCTGCGAATCAAATTGCAGCTTCCACTTTCCCTTGAAGTAGATTCCGTTGACTAGGACAAGGCGAGTGCGACTGTCCAGGTCACCTGACATGACAAATGTCAAGGTTTAGCTAACTTAGCTAATTTTGGCTAATAACTGGATTTAGCTAACGCTTCAACTTGTTCTTAAATATTAAGCACACCTTCTCCGATCAAATCTTTGATTTTGTTGTGCGTGACGCCCTCAACCCATGAATTGATTTTATTGGCTGCGAGTCCTGATTGGGCGAAATTGATTTGCTCGGGCTGGGCTCCAAAGGACTCGCTAAGAATCGTCTTGAAATTGTCATTCAGCTCAAAACCCACGTTTGTGTAGACCTTATTGGCAATTTCCAGCGTAAAGTTTTGATTGCTCTGAAAATAAGAGTCCAATTAATAGTTAAGTTAACAGCTCAATTAATATTTAAGTTAACAATCAGCACTTTTCCAATTAACAAAGGATCATAACAAATTAGTCACGCTAATTTTCATGAATCATTAAGCATGTGGAAGCATTTTCGAAAAAGTTCTTTAAAAATATTTTCATACCCTTGCATAACTCTGCAAGTTGTCAATAATTAAATTAAACTATTTGTTAACTATTTAACAGCCAATCATAAGACACGAATCATAAAAGCTATGATTCAGAAAATCCAACGGTATAACACTACTTAATTTTTAAAAATTAAGCTGCAATGCCAATAGTGTTCTTTAGAATGCTCCACAATGTTGTTTCTTAGCAGATTTTGAACAAGTGCATGAAGCTTTTGGTATTTGGCATCTAAAACTTACCCGAAGTGTTTGGAACAAGTATTTGAAGCCCGAGTAGACGCTGTCAGCGTCAACCTCCGGAAAATGAAGGCCCCGTTCAATTTCAGTAGCAGTGTCACCCTCAGCGCCGGCCCTGACCATGGCCACGACGGCACTGATGCTCAGCGGGGAACAAATGAGGTTTCCAGGGTAGGTTTTCCGAAGAACCTATAAAATTAGGTCAAATGTTGAGGTCAACGACCTCCAGATGACCCTGCCCTGTATGTATGATTTGAAAGTGCATCAGCCTAAAAGGCTTTTTAGGCGGCGCTTACCGAGTACAAATCTTTAGCAAAGAGCATATTGGCCTTGGAAACAACGCCCAGGTCATTCGAGGCCTGTTGTCCAAGTCCCGCTGATGACAGCGACAGGGCCATCACCACCACGGAAAAAACGCTGCATCTGAAATCTGAGAAAAACCATTTAGAAAATGACATTCAAAAAAATCACAAAAATGATGCTCAAATACGTTGTAAACGTCTCTTTCTATTTACAATAAATCTACTCACAACCGCATAATTTGATCTTCATTTTGGTGAGGCTGTGCGAGGGGATTTTAGTATTCGAAAAACGAAAAACTTACAAATAACTTTTTCAATCTTAAATTTAAAAAAAATTGTTGATAAGTTTTGTACTGTTTATTTGATATATAAGGTGACACTTGGCGGGGTTTGGGATATAAATCCTGTTTTCCTGGATGTTAAACCACAAAATGCGAATTTGATGAGGCTTTCTGATGGGAAGTGTTCAATGAAGGAAGATCTTTTGGTCAATAGGTCCTTAACGCAACTGCAGCAAGGCTAATGGAGGCCTAGCTAATTTTGGAGAGACTACCTAATTACAATTACCTGAGCTCTCACCTGCCCAATTTGGCTAATTGCCCGAGGCGAGGATGTAAGAGCCCATAACGTTCAAAAGTTAAGGCCTTCAATTCCAAGAGCATTTTCGTACTCGTCAAAAAAATCTTTATAAAGCTTCGCCTCTAGGTTGAGTCCAAAATGGAAATATTTCCATACAACAAAGAATTACGTTATGGAAAATTAAGGTTAAATAGGGAATTACCCACTTTAACTTGATTTGTTTTCAATTCTAATGAAAAGTAACCAAAGAAAACTGCCCTTGCGCATCATCCCCGTCTGACACCAAAATCCTTTCTAGCTTCAGTTCATTTTAGCAAATTAGTTACAAATTATGACATTTAAAAAAAATTCAATGTAACATTTGAATGGTTCCAGTCAATTTAATCGCACGATTTTGATAATATTTCACAAATTCACTGGTATATAACACTTTAACCAATTATGTAAGTATTAAACGCTTTAGTTAACGTTAGCTTTATTTAAGGATAAATCCTATTTTGAAAGTCATTTCTTAACCTTCTATCCAAATTCGGTTATGATTCTTAGAAAGTGACCAGACAATGTTTTAGGGTACTTTGCAAAGAAATGCAATGCAGAATGACATAAAGGGTCCAATGCCAAACTAACCTAAATTTCAAGGTTCAAATGCTTTCCTAATTTAAATGATGTGTATCTCACCTCTCCCACTGAACGCCATTGGTGACACTAAAATTGCGGCTTACAACAATTGGCAATGTTAAGGAATAGTGGCTCTACTGTCCAATATCGTTAGCTCCAGCGTTAAGTGCCTCCTCACTTAAAATAGTGACTGAGCGTTCTTTTGCACTGTGAAGAAGGGTTGTGGCAAAGACAAAGGATCCTAAGACAATGGAAATACGACGACCAAAATAAAAGCACCTGCCAAGAGACTAGTCGTTAATTTTATTACTCTAACTTCCAAACTACCCCGTCTAACGCTGCATAATTTACATCAATCACCAAGAATCTCATGACTCAGGACGACATTGACATTGACATGACTCAAATTAGAAGTGACCGCAATGTCAATTAGAGAACCTTAAACAGTAAACCTTGCGTGCTCACTCCTCTCATACTGCAAAGTAGCTGGAGCACACCTGGACAAGGCGGCCTTGATTCATCTTACCTGGATTTTACATCCAAATTATTTACTAATGGGAACTCTCCCAGGAGCTAATTATACCTCACCTAATTTTGGAAATAATGAATTTCACCTTATGCAGACTCACCTCAGATTCAGCGACTTGGAATGATTGGGAACCGATTTGGAAAACAAAAGGTGGAATAAACGTATGCTAATCTTTTGTAATGGGTTATTAGGTTGATTGTGGCCAAGAGTAATGGACTAGGTTATGTTGTTTAGCATTGTAATTCTTAGCGCCAAGCACGGCACTGATCATTGTGTATGTCTGATGTCCGTCTGTCTGCGACACTTCGTTAACTTGCTGATGCGTTTTATTTGTTACGTTACAAAGGTAAACCATTGTCGCGCGTCGGCTGAGAAAAATGTTATAAAAGTTTTTTTTTCGTCTGTACGTCTCTAAATCATTGACAGATTCATAAGTGCGTGACATCCGTAATCTGTTGTAAAAAAAAAATGCTTCCGCGCAGTACATTAAAAATGCTGTATTGGCAAGGGTACATGACTGAATCATTCCACAATTGCAAACTTTTTCATTTCTTCGCGTGCATTTCTAAACAATTTTTACTTTCAGTTTTAGTGCAATTTTCAAGTTAGAGCATAGCATCCTGGATGCTATAAATGCATCACAGCATAGCAGCATTCCAGTATTTCACTAGCGCTGATGCTGTTTGATGCTGATAGCAAGTAAAGCAATTTTAGTTGACTGGAATAAGTTTGAATATGGCGGGTCTGGCGGATAACGATACGAGCAACATAAGTTTCCGTAATTTCATTTTCAGCGTTTCACTTTTTCGAAGATCAACGGCCTTCAAATTTTGTTTTAGAAACCGTCGGGGAGGACAATGGCGGTGGACACGGTGACGAGGCCACAAAGCCAAGGGCAAGGGACCCAATGGGCCACGAATGGAAATGGAAAAGCATCAACGGTGTCCGAGTTCCGTTTTCTTACGGAAAACTCGCTGAACCCGTTGCCCCGCCGCGGACAAGCATTGTTCAGGCACCGATTCCACTGCCACCGCCCCGCGCCGTTGTGATTCCTCCGCCCTACACTTGTGGCCTTTGCCTTGGAGCGATAGTCGAGGTACAAATTACACATTTTAAAACAGACGGTTTAAACAGTTTTGTGCAGATGACATGGGATACTTTGCAGGGGACGATTCCAGACTGTGGCCACATGTACTGTCGCGCATGCTTGGATGAGTGTAAGAAACGCTTCAATGCCTGTCCCACATGTGGCGGGTGCCTCAAGAGACTTCACAGGGTCTATGACGTGGACAGTGTCATGGAGGAGTACTTCAAGTCCTCCACTTCCTCCGATGAGGACCGTAGCCGATACGCTGTGGCGAAGGAGGAACGCTTTGCCAAGTTGCTGCGTGACCAGGCTGCGCATGAGAAGAGCTGCTGGTGGGCCGTGCGAAAAACGTTGCGTACCCTTCGCTTCCGATTTCGTACGAAGGGCTTCATGCGAGGAAGCGCTGTAACGCTGCAGCGATGCCTTTATTTCCCGAAAAGTTTGTCTAAGGCGGGGCCCCTGTGTATTGGGATCCTCATTGGAATGGTGATTATTTCCACGGTGTGCTCATGCAGCTGCGTCGGCTGGCCAAAACTGGTCAATTACTGGTGGAATCATTTCCTCACGGGCATTTGGAGGTCTTGCGCTGGAAGCGATCAAGCGATTCCAGGTTGATTTATTTGAAGTCAAGCTAATTTAAATTGTTGATTAACTTTAACTATTCATTCAGTTCTCCCACCGTCTCCACCACCGCCACCATCTGCAACACCGTCAGGCCAAATTTCAGAAGCAGGACTAGGCCAATACTTGTGGAAATTTTTCAATTAGTCAATTTCATTAGTCAAGTCAATTTCTCGAAAAAAAAAGTGAAGGAAACCGCTGATTGTAAATTGCTAATAAAAATAATAAAAACGTTTACAACAACTTATCGTTGTGAATTAAAAATAGAAGCAAAACTTTTCTTCACAATAATTTAACAAATCGTTTTTTTTTTCTCATTTGCCACTACAAATAATTACCTCCATAGCTTGACCAATGCCATTAATTTGTCCTAATCGTTAGTTAGTTAGTTAGTTAGTTACTCTCACTTGAGTAATTGAAACTTTAATTAATTAGGATGGATTTGCGTTAGGTTGGTTGTTTACTAAATGCTTCTTTCGAGGTGACATCTCTTATCTCTCAGAGAAAGGAGCCCAGTAAACATTGAGCATTGTTTATCTTTTTGCTTACATTTTGCTTTTTAAGTAAAAGTTAAACAAATTCAAATTAGCTGAGCTTGATCTAAGGTCATCGACCTTCCATTAATTACCTCAACGTTTGGGCACCTGTCTTTACAATTACCTTATTCACATCGACAACTTCCTAACGATCAATTACCGGTATCGGTCATCGACAACACTTTCAGTATCCTCCTACTACGAAGACTACGAGAAAGCTAGGTAAATCAGAAAAATAGAGAAATACATAAACGATTATGGTACCGGAATCTTGTGAATTTTTCCTTGACAGAGGTATTCTTTTAGGTTGAAAACTGAGGTCAAAAGGTCAAGCATGTCAGGACCATTGGGAGGTTCCGATGGGGCTCGACGCTTGCTTCGTAACCGCCGTCCTCGTCGTCATCGACCTGCGCAAAGCGGATCCCAGAATTCGATTCCTGTCAACCCGAATGATGACGCTCCTACTGTGAGAAGCGCTGGAAGTATGATTCTGGACGGAACGGCGGCGCTACGAACGGCTTTCGCTACGGTCGCTGAAACCGACAGTGATGATGACGATAACTATCATGATTTCAACAATCATCGAGTACCTGACCGGACTCCTCCTCAATCTGGCGGTACACGCACACTCGTCTTTTCCAACGCACCCTTTGAGTGTCCCATTTGTTTCGATCCTGTGAAACTGGTAAATGCCCTATCGCAGTGCAATCCGTTGAGCTTCAAAATATGGCTGATTTTTTTTTCCAGGCAACTGTCCCAACTTGCGGTCACATCTTCTGTGAAGAGTGTATCAAGGCCTGCATTGACACTGGAGGGCTCGTGTGCCCTATTTGTCGTGGCTCTCTGGCAATCCTCACTCATGTCTACGAAATTGACAAGGTTGTGGACGCCTACGTGTCGGCGTTGGAGACGGGAGGGCCAATCACAGCCCCGAGAACTTCATATCCGATCACGTACCAGACTAACGCCTCTGCGCTTCCCAAAATGACGCTGCAACAACACTTAAAGCGAGAGTGGATGCTTCTGGTCGTGAATTTTGATCGCGGGTTCGAGGCGGGAAACGTTTATATCCTACGTCGAGTTACCATGTTGCTACAGAAAATTCCCTGGACCCTAATCGCTGTGACGCTTGTAACTGGAATCGTTATTGGAGTTGTTGTTTGTCGCTACTTTCGAACGCCTGAAATCTGCCCTGCAGCTCGATGTGAACTCAGAATGACTGGATGGGAGCATTTAGTTGCTGCTTTTCGTGCATGTAACTTGTTTTATTGAATTTTTCTGAACGTATTTTAAGAAAAGCAAGTTATATTTTTTTTCATTTTTTAGTTTTTGGGATGACAAGAGCTGAGACGTCCGTCATCATTCGCCATTTCCCTTCGAAACGGGTAGAGAACACCGGCCTGTCACACTGGGTTCGAATGAAGCTCTTTGGTTAAATGTCAAAGGTCAATGACCCTTCCTGGAATAACGACTGTAATATTTCAACTAACCTAAACTACATATCACATTATCTTATCATTTGAAGTTACATTCCTAAAAAAACAACGCTTAAAAACGAAGTCTTCCTCTTCATCCTAATGTTTGTTACTATTAAATTGATCACATTTTTAAGTACTGCTTATACCATATTTTGAACCATGTACAAAAAGAGGGCGATTGGGATCGAGGTCGTGAATCCTAAAACTAGAATTCCCACAACGGTGTCCAGGAGAGACTGTTCCTGGTTACTTTCCCTGTTAGTGACCTTTGACCCTTCGACCTTAAAGGTCAAGTCCGAGGTTCCTAGCCCAAGAATCTGAAGCAGGGAATCATTGTCAGTCTTCCGAAGGACACTCCTCAGGATTCCAAACGCCTCTGAACTGTTCTTCTCCAGGATGATTTCGTATAGTTTCATTGCCCTCTGGCAATTTGTTTGACCTCTTTTCTAAACAATTTAAAACAAAATGTTAACCTAAACACGTCGTTTTGAATTTGATTGGCTAAAGAGGCTTTTAACTCACAATTAATGAAATGTCGTAAAGGTCAAGGACTTCTGCTTCTATTTTGGAGAGACTACCTAATTACAATTACCTGAGCTCTCACCTGCCCAATTTGGCTAATTGCCCGAGGCGAGGATGTAAGAGCCCATAACGTTCAAAAGTTAAGGCCTTCAATTCCAAG
>VYYI01001701.1:0-18006 GCA_021029175.1 Bilobella aurantiaca
ATTCAGAAAACGATCCTCATTTGCATACACGTGTGCAAATGAATCCTTCATTCCCAATCCCTAACCACTCCCTTACATGTTGACCACCCACTCTGCGGAAATGTCAAATAACGCTAGTTTTCCTTAATAAGATTTCTCTATCTCCATCAGGCGAAAAACTGTACAATCACACAACTCTTGCGCATGTCTGTATACATGATGTTGATTTGTCTGTCTGTTTGTCAGTTTTCCAGTCGTTAGAACGTCTTTCCTTCTAAGCAAGGCTACCTGAGAATGTAGGCTTAAATTTACGATAAGTCACAAAGTCTTTGCTATTGATATGGAAATGTTTCTAAATGTTTTCTAATAGTCACCATTAAATTTTTAGAAAAATTCATATAGATATTCTCAGTAGTTCTTGTTGTCATATCCCTACACACTTCTTGGCATGTTGACCAGCTGCTCAGAAGGTCGAATAACTCTCTTTCTCTTTACCTATATGTCCAAAACTTGATAAGACAGTTTTATGTTGCCTTTACTGCAAATTAAGCATACGGGCAAAAGGTTTACCCTATGTTTTTCACAATGCTATTGCGTTGAGAATTTTTGCCTACATTCATTTACATTGCTTGTGCGTCGTCTTGCGCTGCTAATGGCGTCAGTGAAGAGACTGTTCTTTATTTTCCATTAGGTTTGCCTTGCGGTTTCCTCGGCTCGCTAAAACACAAAAAGAAGAAAAACATCTATTGCGCCAACTGTACATTATGACGAAACCTTTTTTTTTTGTGAAAACAGAAACGGCATCGTCACATCTCATTCAATTGTAAAAAAAATTGCGCTTTAGGGTTTTACTCCTTCGAGGAGAACTTTCGGGTTCTCTGCACCAAACCACATCGTTGAATGCTAATCCACTCGTGAACATAACTATATTATATTAGCGTAAAAAATAAATTTCTACGAGTTTTACAAATACAACATAAAATCGTCCAGCTGGTCTATTGGTTCAGAACTTTAGTTAACGGAGATACGGAGATACTCATGGTTAGAGGCATGTTAATTTCTTAATTACTAAGCCAACAGTGAAAAATAAATTGTAGCCGATCGGTGGATTGGAACCTACGTTCTCAGGCTGGCTAGTGGAGAGATACAGAAGCTCTAACCACTAGGACAACTCGGCCGACTAATGGCGTCAGTGAAGAGAATGATCTTTTTGACTTTCCGTTAATATTGTGGTGAGGTATTATAGGCTCGATACACTTCAAAGAAGGAAGAAACAACCACAATCGCGTCAATACGGCATAATGAAAAAAGCCTTGCTGTTCAGAAAGAAGAAACAGAATCATCACTTCTTTTCCAATTTAGCCCCTTAGGCAAAGAATAATCCAATTTGTAAATTAAGTAAATAAATCAATCTCAACAAATGTTCTCTCCAAAAGTCGGCAATTGTTTTAGATTAGAGCTCCAACACTATTAAAATGTTTTCACAAAATTCAGAGTATTGACGCTAAATCAATTACTTTTAATAATTAACAAAGAACAAAGAATGCGTAACGTGAGATCAGGTAGTTTAGGTTAATTGATTAATTAATTGATCACATTAATTGTTTGGGGCAGTGGACCGCCAAACTAGCCCTTCCTAGGTCCTCCAACCCCCATAGGGAGTTTATGGGGGGTTTGTCGGATATTTACGTTTTCTTTTCTTCTTTAATTTTTAACAATTTACCGTTTTAAATGTAGAAATCTACAAACAAAAGACATAAGCATCTAAATCTCAAGCCTAAACCCACAAATCTTAAACCTAAAGGGCATAAAATAAAATAAACCTAAAACTTCGACAAACCCCGTATGGGGGTTGGGATCAATCAATATGTTCAGGGGGTAACTTCCCCCAAACCAATCTGCCATTAAAACAAAATCCTATTCTTTTTAGGATTTCGGTTTACTGCTCCTGGCATTGCGTTCCCCAAAATGTCCCCAAAGGCTTCGACCCCAATACCTATGACTCCCCCTCCATACACTCCTGGCTAATAAAGTAGGGAGAGCTATGTCTGTGAATGAACCCCCCTTCAACACCACAAGTTGCTATAATGGGTATAATGGGGGGACTTGAGTGTTTGATTAAACTCCGACACCGGAATAAACCGTTTGTACAGAGGCTACCATAGGTACGCAGCAACGCAGCCACAAGAAACGGAGGGTTCTATGTGCAAAAACTTCTAAATTTAACCGTCCAATAATTTTGTAAAATCTAACGGAAAAATTGCTTGATCTGAAATTAACGTAAAAAGTTGGCACTGAAAAATCGTTGTTGATTTTTTATTTATTTCGAATTGAATTATTCTTCTCCCGAGTAGCACAATTGTAGAATTTTTGTGTTCTCACACTTTAGACTCTTCACATTAACTTTTGTGTCTTCTACACTATGCTACATCGTTCACTACTCATAAATTTGTTTACAATTTTATTATTTTAACAAGAAAAATTCCCGAGTTTAACTAAAGGAGAATAGTTAGCTTAAATGCATTTTGTTAATTAATAAACCGTGGTAATACGGTTTACTACTAACAGACGCTACTAGGACGGACGGACAGACAGAACGAAAAAAAAAGTAGTTGAAACTACTTAATAAGGAATTTTATAGTATAAGTGGACGAGATGTTCAAACAAAATTTCCGAATTGTTTTGGAAATGACACACTTTTGAATCCTTGCCAAGAATTGGCACGTTCCGTCAATGAGAAATGTATCAAATCTTCTAAAAGAGAATTTTCCGGTGACTTTCTACAATTTACTATTAATTGTGATTGCGTTATTTCTTGATTTATTATTAAAATTTAATTGTTTTTTATTAAAATATAATTTTATCAGAAGTCAATAATATTACTGCCCAATAGTGAAAACGAGAAAGGTTGCCAATTATGAAGGTGCCCATATGCTTTTTCGAATTTTCCTCGGGTCAAATTTTGTCAATAGCAGGTCCTAAACACACCGTTGGTTTCTTGTGAATACAAAAAATTATTGGGAGAGACGCCTACTTCAACGAACATCGAACTTATAAAGAAAGTAATGTAAATCTTCAGTAATGTACAATCAGAAAAATATGACAAATCCTATGAAAGCAATTCATAGCTAAGAGCATTGCTTGACAAAGCATATTTCTTTTATTTTACACACACTCAACACGAGTGCTTTAATTTATCATGTCACTCCTCATTTAAAACGAGAACAAAGTACACAAATCCCTCGTTCTTGACTTGTAGTGTAACATATTCAACTGCCCATCGCACCTTGCTCATGTCCAAATTCAGTAAACTTAAATAGGTTGGGTCAAGCGAGGAATCCTAGAATACACAAGTGCATGTACTATGACGAACGTAAATTGAAACACTCCTATCAAAACTAGGACTATTAATTTTTTTTTCTCACGTTATTTGCTTCAAGCGAAAGACTTCCGATACGTTCTGAAATCAATGTTTCTGCTGTCTTTTTAGCTAGGGCTTGGAATTCTGTCTCAGTAATTACTTTGCTGTTTTCAACTTTCTCCCTTTCTGGCAAATTGCCATTAGTGATGGCAAAATGATACGCTTGATTCTCGTTGCCAGGACCAATGGTGAAAACCAAGCAAAGGTTAACTGATTTACGAATTCCCTCATAACTTGATTCAGCCTTCACCCATTGCTTTATCTGCATAGAAACAATATAAGTACTTTTAAAAAGTGACAGACGTTAAATTTGTTTATACATTTCGACTTTCACCGGTAAATCGTTTGGTAACAAATCCGTTGCAAATGCACGTTGTTAAGTAAGCTTATTAAACGAATTTTGCGTTGTGGTGTGTTCCATACAGCGGGTCATCGCGCTGAGGAAAGATTGCCGGGTCACTTGGGTTATCAGAGACAACATAACTTTTTATATTTATGCAAAAATCTCGAAAAGGTTTTTTTTTGCATTTGGAGCCATCACACTGAGAAAGAGGGTCAGTGGGTCACTTGGGCAAGTGGAACCATCACAGCATTTCTATAGTTCATGACAAGCAAAAATCCAAAAATACGGTTTTCGGGGTTCGGAGTTACTGAGGGGCTGAAATGGAAGGTTTGTGTTAGACCCCACCCATAATTTGACCCCACTCTTGACCCTTAGAACATTCTTCGCAAAACATTTCCCAAAATTCTCCCAATTTTAAAAAGGTCCTCTCGAGAGTTATCGCGCAAACGGACTGACAGACAGGACCGTATGTCCTTTGCAAATATACTAACAGATTACGTATTTTGCTAGTATGGTTGCAAAGGACAATTGGACAGAACGTTACTATAAGGTAGCTCATACGCTACTTAATAAATGACAAGCTGCTCTACCTAAATTCAATTTTTGACTGTTTCTCATTTCACCCAGAATTTTGTCTAATAAGATACTTTACATAATTACAGTTAAAGAAAATGGATTATCAGTTGGCAGGGCTTTTCAGCAAATTATTTTTCTAATAAGATGAAGTTATACTTAAAATCGTATTATTACAATGAAAACCATGTTGAAACATTTAAAGTTTAGAAAACCTCTATTTAAAATGGTGGAATTTAGTTGCAATATGAATGTGACCACCATAGCCACATATCATTTCCCGTGCCATTTTCACGGTATTCTCGCTCAAGCCTCGGGAATAATGATTGGCCTTTTCAACCTAAATATAGGCAGTCCTCTGTTTTGTTTTGTCTATTTACGGGAGTATGTTGTAAAAGGGTGACGTTCAAAGCTTAATCACGGAGTTTCTGACTCCCCCAATTCGACGGCCCCCTCCCCAAACCAAAACCCAAAAATTGTTTTCGGGGTTTTCTAGTATGCAAATGATTATATATAACAGAATGCATTCGTTGGCTGAACCTTGTTTTTTTCTGATAGTTTCATTTCTTTGATTGTGCTGGTTTTCGTAGAAAATTTGTCACCAACAAACTTCTCTACTGCGTCCGCAATTTTTTCTGCAGGGGTTACTGAATAAATATAGAATAAACATTAATCCTTCAAGTTTAGATTTGTTACATGAAACATATATACATATATAATAATAAATCTATTGCTCACACTTAGGATCAAGATTAACATTAACTGCTGTGTTCGGGGCAATCGTTTGCGATAGTGGTTTGTTGCCTACGGGTTTCACTGCAGTGTTATTATCTTCCGGATTAAAAAGTATAATGCACACAGGCAAAGTCCCTTCAATCAAACCAGTTTCAACAGCAAAGCGTATCTTTGTCTTACGATCCTTTGACAAACCTTGGAAAAACTGCCAAAACATAATGCGTATATTAGACAACTTTTCGCTTAGCATTTTGATTGAAATACAAGAGTAGTATTTAGTTTAATGTCCATTGTTGTTGTGTTTCTCACTTTGTATTTAGCTAGCTCATTGGAAATATGTTGTGTAATGTCGTTTTGGCTTGTTTTTGTTTCTGCATCTAAACTAATTCCCCTACTAAGCATAAATTCTTTGCCCATTACTGCATCAATTCCCTCAACTTTTTTCTGAGAAAGCTTGAACAACGCGCATCCACCAAACTTAAGTTTTGTGTTTCTCACGTCAGACCAGAGCTGCAACAAAGTTTTATTAGTAACATTTATATATTTTGTGCAATTAATTTCTCGGTAGTGATTTATTCTCTCGTGATTCATTTTCCAAATAATTAATTATTTATTTAATTAACTTAATGAATCATGACCCACTTCCAAATAAACAAACAGTGGAATTCTGGAATGCAAATGAAACAACGGGGAAAGAAGGTTGAAAATGGTTATTTGTATAGTTTAGTTTTGAAAAACGCGGCTGATTAAAAAAAATATAATTTGATATACCTGATAAGTAATGGTAAAGGAAAGTTACAGGAAATAAAAGTTGAAGGAAATGGACTTCGAATCTCTTGAAGAATAAAACAAAAACATAAACTCGTTTGCATTGCCGAAATTTTATACAAATTCAACAGAATAACAATATATTTAGGTGGGACTCATAGGGAAAATTGCATGGAGCTTCAGAATTGAGAATGTGTATCCTTGGATTTATACACAAATATTTTCGGAGGAATACGTATGCTATGCGCTACTTCACAATATTTTTTTTCTTCATTTACAATTAACAACCAAGAAGAAATAAGGAGCTATCAAAGGAGCCTCATGTCCTAAGACGGGCTTGTTTTGGCTCATTTGTTCAAACAAATTTTATATAAAAATTATTTCAAGAACGACGTTGAATTACTTTGCACAAAAAACACAACTTGTTGGTTGAAGAATACTACTTAACTTTAATTTAAGTTGCCAGGAAACTTAACCCTCCTTATTTATATTGTGCTATCTGCTAATGAGTAATTTGTAGTGTAGTAAAGATAGTTTGATAGAAAGAAGATAGTACAGAAAGTAAATTTATATTTTGATATCCAGCAAAATATTTTAAATAGTATCATTTTTTGAAGGTTACCTTTGTCCTGTCCGCTTGTGTCATTTCTTCAATTTCGGGAATCACAATTCCAGCTTGGAAATTAGAAGGTTTGAAAATTCTCTTGAGACCTGCTATTACATTTTTGGCTGCTTCTCCATTACCGGGTGAAGCTACTCATGAACAATTATCATACAAATTGGAATTGATTTAGTGCTATTATACCCATACGAATTGTAGTAACACACAAAAAACAACCACTAACCTTGAAACTCGGATACTTTTGCGATAGTCTCAGGAACAGTCTTAAGGCCCATTGCCGCTTGAATTGGCTCTGTATCCTCTAGCAAAGGCTTCTTAATTATATCCGTACTTTCGATGACTATAAATGTACAAATATAAATATGGTCATCAGAATAAATAGATATCGGGAGATTCAAAAACAGGTTTACTATTGATCTTTTATGTTAAACAATCTGCTAAAAAGAAAAAAATCGAGGAAACCTCTATAACGAATCTTGATGAATTATACATTTGTATCTATTTTAATTCGAGATGCTTTCTACCCCTAAGTATATTGTAAACCAACAACTACAAAATTAAAAAAATTCCAATTTTATGTACTTTCAAATTTAGCACTGAGCGACATACCCTTTGGTGTACTTTGTCCAGGCGCTTGTCCGGTTACATCCTCGGATTTATTGATTGACTGAGTGATTGCAGCCTTGTCCGCTGCCGATGTCTTGCTTGAACCGTTGGGCTCTGCGATGTCTATCAATATACGAGTACGTGAATAGCAAAAAATAGCAGTCAAATGCGGTTATATTAAGACTAAATGCTTCTTGAATTTAAAAATTCCAGATCAAGATAATGTTCTCTTAGCTGTAATCTATCTGAGAAATCTTTGTATTTTAAATGCCCATTTGCTTGAGCACGGGTAGGAGTGGTGGAAAAGTTTTTGGCGCAATGATTACGAATAAGCAAGAAATGGGGAGACGGCGTTAAACAACTACAACTATTGTGTAGATGTAAAGACTGGTATGGAGACATTTTGAAGGTCATCACGTTATTGAGATGCAATTGTGGTGTGCACTGTCTGTTCTTAAACTTTGTGTGAAGGTTATGAGGTATTCTGAAGATTTGTAACTAGAACTAAATCCGCCAAATGAAGAAGTACTTACTTAAGGTACATTCAGATTGACTGTTGAGTGGCGCTGGGGTTTTGCGGATGGAACGTTTATGTCTGCCTGGTGAAGCTGTTAGTGTTGCTGGTGGGGCTATAGTTGTTTGGGTTGTTACATTTGGGGTAGGGGATGTTACTGTTGTTGCTGGGGCTGTTATTGTTGTTGCTGGGGCTGTTATTGTTGTTGCTAGGCCTGTTATTGTTGTTGATGGGGCAGCTAATTTTGGGACTGTTACAGTTTTCACACTACTCTGAGGCGTAGGTGTTTGCTTGTCCGACTTGTCTTCCCTAGCCAATGGTATTGCTGAAACCGATTCCTTATAAGATTCGGCGTCTATCGTAGCTAGGGTGAAAGGTTATTAAATTATTATTAAATAAGGTTAGGTTATTAAGTTAATAGTTAATTAATTTAAGCTGTTAATCATAGAGTAAAGGTGAAATGAAGAAATCGATAACTTTAATGTTTTGTATCTAACTAGTAGTGAGAATATACACTTACTCGTGAGAAAATATTAAAATAAAAATAATGTAAGAAATATTAAATATCCTAAAAATATTTATGAAAGTTGACGTTTAAAAAAGTTAATCGAACACACATTAAACGTTGCTTTGACTAACGTATGGAAAATAGCAGTAACTGAATCAATATGGATTTAAATTCTAGGAAAACGCATACTAATAAAACCAAATGCAATTTCCAGTTTCTTGTAAAAGAAACAGTATAAACTATGATTTTGTAAATATAGATCCTTTAATAGATGTTCCATTTAAAGTCTTTTGCTTGCCTTTTTTTTTAAATTAAATTGAATGTTAAGGATAGTTTAAAATAATGAAAAATTTATTTATAATTTAAATTAATTATTATTAATTATTATTATTTAAATTTATTTATTTATATATTATTTATAAATGTAAAACAATTGTTCTAATAAAATGAAGATTAGTTTTTGTAAGAAGGCTTACCCTTAGTGACGAGAACAAAGTGAAGATTTCCCTTTTCCAAATAGCATGCAACGTTAAATCCAGTTTGAACGGCCTGTATAATACAAATATATGCTATAACTTTATTATAAAATTATTTTAGAATTATAACAAAAAAATTTTTTGAAATAGAATCATTTTTTCAACATATAACCATTTTTGTTAGATTTTTCATACCGCATGAGATGATTCATAAAAAAGAGAAGTAAATTAAAAAGGAAAAATAACAAGCCGTTCCAAAAGTTATCGCTGTCCTCTAAATTATTTTTTAAATTTAACTCCATTTTCGCATTATGCAATTGTTTTAATAAAAGGCTAACACATGATAACTTTGGAGTTTGTAAAGTATTTTGCGTAGTGTCCTGATAGACACCACTATCATAATAATGGTTAGATTATTTAAATTTATACATTATTTACATTTACAGTAATATAGGTACTGCCCTGCCTATAGGACAGTACCCTATAGGCAATAGGGTACTGCCTATACTAATTTGAACAATAGTTTGTGTGGTTTGCATTAAAAATCTGTGAACTTTACTCTTTCTTTACTGAATTTTTTTCCGGGCCTGTATATTTTGTCTAACTTTACTCAGTTATAACATGACATGTACTAATATAAACACTTAAGGTTCGGGTTTTGTTTGACAATGCATAAATATACGTGCAAGGACAAAGGACTTCGAATTAGTGTAAAGCTAAACATGAAATCATAATTTAGGCTACTCTCCACACTGCAATATTTCGACGCTTTCCATGGACACAAAAATTTGAAAAAAATTTAGCATTTAAAGAAATATGTTACAAGAAAAAAATTTACGTAAATATTTGTAATAATTTTCTTCAGGTCTGATTATAATAGTATTTTTCTCCTGTTCTACACATTTGACCATATCGCATGGAACATGTAAATATAGTGAAACGATAATTGTGAACTAATAGGTTGTAAAAAGTTTAATTGATTCCTTAGGAAGTAGTTAACATAAATTGAGGGAAATCTGAATTACCTGAATTATTTTGTTGGTGTTTCTTTTCAAACAGCGTTCTATTGCCTTAACCCTCGAAAATTGCCACCAACGATAGGTGACAATCATTTCCAATTTTTTCATATCGGCTTCCGGAAGATTGCAAATTCGTCCTCCGTAAATTGTTCAGAGTTAGCATGCTTTTCCGCTTCAGCAATTGCCACCTTCAATGCCTAAAATCATTCGCAAGAAAATATTAAAAATTCTAAGTGTGGGAATTTTATTGACTTTTTCTCTACTCTAAGTCACTGATTAACCTGAATAAAATGCCAGAGAAATACTTAAACCAAAGACTATAAGGACCACACCAAATTTATTGATATAAGAATTCTACAAAACTCGATTTATTGCATTTACAGTGAATTAATTTCAAGCAATTTCGTAGTCTAACGCGTGACTAACGGAAATAGCCTAAGCTACTTCACGGCTTGGCCACTACTACTACTGCCCCTAAGATACAAAAATGCTATTAAACTAATTGATTAAACTACTCATCGTCTTAAGACGAGAGTATCCTTGGAATCCTCCTTCAACTTTCTCGGCGTGCGTTAATTTGTTTTACTTGTTAACACAATTAACCAATTACGAATTGTGATAAGCCCTGTAGATTTTTAAGCTATTTAGAGTTTTAGTTCAGAGTTTAGTTTGAAAGACCCAAATCTAAGCAAAACCACAACTTTAGAAAGTTAATTATTAATTATTAATCAGAATCAACTGATCAGGAATTGTTTTTGAGGACATTGTTAACTTAGAATACCGTTTGTAGTTGTAGAAGACAATTTGCAAAAGTTTACCTTGTTTATTCTTAATAACAGTTAACTAATTGGGAGTCGTTTACTTAGCGCTCATAGTTAGCTTCAGCGTACTAATAAGCCCTAGATTCTATATTAGACACAATTTCCATAGTTTTTACTTTGTTAATTTGAAATTTCCAGTTACAAAATTGAAATTAAAATCCGCAATTTAAACGATTTGCATTGAGTGATATTATTTTTATTCAAAAAAAAGTACAACAGAAAAGTAAGAAAACATAATTGTGGTTCGGTTCGAATCAAGAAAGTTCCAATATCTCGCTACACATCTCCTCCCCTAAAACACACGGGCAAACAAATGGCAGAAAATCACGGCTAACTCACCGCCAACTACTTTTGTTATAATATTAATTATGAAACTCACCTCGGTGTCAAGTATAATTTGGAATTTTTCTTCGTACTTCATTTCCTCAACCATCTGTATTATTTGATTTTTGAAGTTTCGCGCAGCATCCTTGTCAATGCCATCACAAGAAATTGGAGAAACTAGATCCAACATGACCATGAGTAGAACAACCTTACACGGAACCACAAGTATGAGCATTGTAATTTTTCTTGTTGAAAGTAATGCTTTGACTAAAAACGCAGAAATGAATTAGAAGTAGTATTCAAGTACCTTGCCTTATATACGATTGAAGGTGCTGACATCACTTTGATATTGCTCTGTAAGTGGAATCGCTCAATTTAGTCTAATTAGAGGCTGGGGCCAGCATCCGCAAGGAATTTTCGAATACGGTCAGAACATTTGTGTTGTTACTTTTCTTCCAGCCAGTAAAGCTCCAACAAAATTAGCACTTGCACTATACGTACTTTTCTAGATTCCCAACTATGAACAATTTCAATAATCTCTGTCTCCAGCGACCGCTAAGACACTTACAAAGGCTTACGTTTTTTCGCTTGATTTTTAAAGAGAACGCTCTAATTGGTCGGGAAATCTGGCTCAACATTTTTAGTCTCTAAACTAAAACAGATAACATTAAGTTAACTAAATCACCTTTTTTGATAGATGAGATGTACAAATAGGCTGGTCGCTCTCCGAACACGCTAAAGGAGAATTGGTAGTGCATAATTTATTGTTTGTATTTGCAACATCTATGTATGTTAGAATAATGTAACTTTGAGATTATGTTTTGTTGAGAACAAGTAAAAAACTAAAATCAAATTCGCCTGTTGGTTTGCACTTCATGTTGCCCAAGTTTTGCAATAACGAAATGCGTAATCGTCATTGTTACAAAAGTTGAAATTCATGCTGTGTTGGGCTTTTGTTTGTTGGCAATTGCTTTAATTCTATGAAACACAAAAAGAAACTGAAATTAATTGACAAATGGAAGTTTACAAAGCCCTTCAGTTCTTCGCTGACTATGTCCTAACCCTCCATCCAGAGCCAAGGCTTATGTTACTAACATGTCGGTCCGTCCGAGACACGCTGGCGGACGAATCGCATGTCATTGCGTCCCAAAACTTTCACTCAAGGCTTTTGGGACAAAGCAAAAGCTAATTTCAAAGATAGGGATGGAGCAACCCTGCAGGGCCAAAAGTCAAGGTCAAATGTTTTTGATTTGGGTAGGAACTTTCAGAGATATTACCTTTTCTTCGGTGCTCTCCATACCACTGACCTCGAATATCAAATAGCGCTGCATTTTTTTTGGCCACAAATTAATAAGAAAACTTTAATGCAAAATAAACACAGGGCTAGAAAATTTGGCTTATTTTTCAACATTTCTCACTCCTTTACATTTTACAAAATTTCTCTGCAATTAATTTAATTACTTGAGAGCGCCTTGCGTCAATACAAATTTTTTTAATTTTTTATTTTACATTAGTTTTGCATTGAACTTTTGTCGGTTTTACAAAATAAAAAGAGGGAAAACAACGACTAGTTTTTTCCGAAATGGAGAATCGGCTTCGTCACAACTTTTTGAATGGTAGAATTTTTACGATCTAGCATTTTATTTTATTGACAATAATTTTTATGTTGAACACATATACACTTACGACTATTAAGTTTAGGTTGAGGAAATCCACAGCTAGTTTTAATAAAGGAGGACAATAATTACCCCAAGAAATTTCTTCATTAATTAATGGACAATAATTTGGTCGTAAATACTGTCATGGGTTTAGTGAGTTCAACATTTTGTTCCATGTTAGTTACAGCTGGTATACTTGCTTTTAAGGCTTACAAGAACAAAAAGTATTTGCAAAACCTTTTTAAATTAGTTTATTTGCTTGATTAATTGTTTTCTTATGTGAAGATATCCTTGTTACTTTATTTAATGTACATAATCACGTTTGGCGAACAACTAACATTATTTTGTCTTTTTGTTTCCTTATTGGGCCCAACAATACTTGAACAGACAAGAGTTTGGGACAGTTGATATGTTTAATATTATGCTTACTACATTTGCAATGCATTGTTATAATAGCAAGTAAAAAAACTATTAAATCGAAAGCAAAGATTTGAACACTTTTTTAACACAATAGGATTTCCCAAATCAACAAATTAATGCAAAATAAACAGATTGCTAGAAATTTTGGCCTATTTTTCAACATTTCTCTTCACAGTAAAAAATTCCCTGCCTTCAAGTAAATTTCTTCAGCGCGCCTTGCGTCAACAAAGAGAATTTTGTTTTTTCTAGTTTACATTAGTTTTGAGATTTTGTCGGCTCGATAAAATATAAGGAGGAAAAAGCGACTAGTTTTTTCTGGAATGGAAAAACGGTTTCGTCGCATCCCTTTTAATGGTAGAGTTTTTACAATATAGAATTTCATTTTTTCGACATTAATTTTCATGCTGAAAACTAATACACACACGATTATTAAATTCTGGTTGAAGAAATTCACCGCCAGGGTTACTGTGAGGCCAAGTTCCTTGACCTCACACCCATCCAGCAGAGGTAAACTAGATCATTTCCTTCTCAGGCTCGACTATATTTAAACCATCTCACTGTCTGTCCTAATTGGCCTTATGCCACATATTTGGCTACTTAACTCTAATTTTAAGCTCTATTCAGGGCTCATTCCCTAAAACACTGTCACTGCCCCACATCACAATAAAGCTCGATTGATCCCGTGAACAACCTTAGCATGCCTCATTGTTGCGTGAGCCATTCTTAGCGTTGTGACGCAGCCTCACAGTTACTAAAGTAGGACAATAATTACTCTAAGAAATTTCTTCAATTATTAATAGACAATAATATGGTGGTAAATGCTGTCATGAGTTAGGGATATGAGCGGTAAGGGTTTCCAATAGTCTCAACACGATTCAGAGCACAATTCTCATTTGAATTCACGTATGATTACGTGTACTTCCAACCATATTAATACCGACTCCCTTACATGTTGACCAGCCGCTAAGCGGGAATGTCAAATAGCTCTCCTTTTCCATTCCGATTAGAAATTATTAAGAAAATTTTAATGCAAAATAGACAAAAGGCTAGAGAATTTGCCCTATGTTTCAACATTTCCCTTCACAGTGAACATTTCCCTGCATTCAAGTAAATTTCTTGAGCGCGCCTTGCGTTAATGAAGAGAATTTTTTTTGTATTGAAATTTTGTCGGCTCGATAAAATATAAGAAGGAAAAACAACGACTAGTTTTTTTCCGGAATGGTAAACGGGTTTCGTCGCATCTCTTTTAATGGTAGAATTTTTACAATCTAGCATTTTATTTTTTCGACATTAATTTTCATGCTGAAAACTAATACACACACGATTATTGTATTCAGGTTGAAGAAATCCACCGCCAGGTTTACTAAAGGAGGACAATAATTACTCCAAGAAATTTCTTCAATTATTAATGGACAATTATTTGGTGGTAAATACGGTATAGCGGTAAGTTTTTCCGATAGTCTCGACTCGATTCAGAGCACAATCTCCATTTGCATTCATGTATGCTTGTGTCCTTCCAACCATATTCATACTCACTCCCTTACATGTTGACCAGCCGCTAAGCGGCAATGCTAGAATTTCAACGATCTAGTACTTTAGTTTTTCGACATTTATTTTCATGTTGAACACTAAAACATATACGTTTATTAGATTTAGCTTAAATTCCACATACGTTTATTAGATTTAGGTTGAATTCCACAGCCAGTTTTACTAAAGGAGCACAATAATTACAACAAGAAATTTCTTCATTAATTAATGGACAATTTGGTCTTAAATACTGTCATGCGTTTAGTGAAGTGAATTTTTTAGCTTATATTAATGTTTTAAAACTGGTATACATGATTCTACTACTTACAAGGACATAAAATGATTTGCACACCTATTTTCAATGAGTTTACTGCTCGATCACATTAGGCGAACAAATTAACATTATTTTGTCTCTTTATTTCTTTGGCGTTGCTCAGCTTTGCATTGCATGCAATAAACAATACAAAACTAGTACAATAAGCATAGTATTTTTATACATCTGTTGAAGCAATTTAGAATACAAATTTGCCACGTTGTGTTAAAAGTTCCCCTAACTTGATGCAACAGATCTCCTTCTAATAATTATATTGTGACGCTGCACCCGACGTGCCAGGGAAACTTAGCGACGTAGCGGCTCGACGGTGTATTGATGTCCTCAACGGGAAAGGTGGGGTGCGTCACTTGCTTTGCAAGGGCAATGCTGCGACAATGAACTCGACGACGACTTAAAATGAAAACTGATGCTTATTGTGTAAGAAACAATAAATACAATAAAAAAACAAGGTCAATGGTCGGGCAACGACAATTGCTACTGGGACGTGTGGACTGGACAAGGTCCAAATGCAGGACTAACGGCGCAGAGCCTCGACTAAGCGACGTGCACACCTTTTTATAGGCGTGCACCCAATTACAGGCGCAACGTGGTCGGTGGCTCCGGATTGTCGACATAAGCGGCGGGTCTGGTGCAAAACGTCGGAGGCTTGAGCGGTTGGGCAACGGTGAACAGTGGAGCATTGTTTCGAGACTTCTTATAATGGTGGAGCTGTGCTGAACGACGAGGCACACACAAACTGGTTCCTGGTCTCGACGGGACCGTTTTCGACGAGTGTGTTGAGCGGTGGAATCGGCTTTGCAGTGCTGGACTTTAGGGCACTGCCTTGGTGGCTACTTATCTGGGCTTCGACGTCGTCTAACAAGCGTGTACATTAGCTTCTGTTGGGCTGGCAGCTGTGTTCGGTGGAGGTGGCTGCTTGTGTAGTGTTCGGTGGCTCTGGTGGAGCAATCGGCAGATCTTTGGTGGTGGGTGTAGACCGGTTATGTTCCGGCAAACAACGGTGAAGCAGGGAGATGTCACGTGGTGGAGCTTCTCGTCGGTGTAGCAGGTGAGTCGGCTGTGGCCCGGTCGTCTGTAGCCGAGTCAAACGCACTTACTGAGCAATTTACTATCTTTTCCACGATGTGTCTGTTCCGGTTTCATAAGTAGTACAACGTGATCATCGTTGTCCTGCCACCAATAGCGTCTTGAGGTCACAGAGTGTCATGAGTGCTCTTCGTCGTCTTTCGCCTCGGTTACGTCGTCGTCTCAGAGGATGATCGGTGGACTATACGCCGCACTTATTGTGTCGTTGCACCCGAGGTGCCAGCAAAACTTGGCGATGTGGCGGCTCGACGGTGGGTGGAGGCGCTCAACGGTAAAGGTGGGGCACGTCACTTGCTTGGCAAGGTGAATAAACTGCGGAGGTGAACTCAACAAGCGACTAAAATGACGACTGAGTTTGTCATTGACGTTGTCATCCAAATGTGGACTAACGGCGCAGAGCGTCGACTAAACGACGTGCACACTTTCTTATTGGTGTTCACACAAAGACAAAAAAACTGAAATCTACACTAGGGACAAATAGATAAGCAGATATTATTCCGATATCAGCTCATATTTCAAAATTTTCAAAAATTCATAACTTTTTTGTTTTTCATTTCCGGAAAAAATTCTTTCATATTCGTGCTCATAATACTTCAATTAGTGCAGAAAAAAGTATATTCTGAGCGGTCCCACTAAACCAAACTTTTTCCAAAAATAGCCCATATTATTTGGAATTAAATGTCAAAAGTCACTGGCATAATCAAATGTTTGGTATCCAAAGGCCAAAAGTTGAAAAGATGAATGACCTCGTGAAATTCAAACATACGGAGCAATATACATTTCGAATAAATATCGATGTTGTTTAGCTTACCAAAAATTTGAATTTAAATTTAAAACAATACAATATATTTAAAGAAAAGAAATCAATATGGCTTATTTATGATGAAAAGTTTCCATTATCTGAATGATGTAGATATATGATAAATATTTCATTCTAACAAGGATTTTTTTTATATTATTAAAAAATATTGTGTATTGTATTCCGTATTGTGGTGTGTAGCCTACCCACTAAGGCATAAGCATGGTGACCAGGCCACAGACGAATGTTAAGTGACAGAAGAAAAAAAGTTGTAGCAAAATTATTCATTATCTGTTTAAAAGTGCATTTTTATAGTCGTACTTTGTATATATATATTTATATATATACTTATATACTATATAGTCGTATACTTTTTATAGTATAAGTGGACGAGATGTTCAAACAAAATTTCCGAATTGTTTTGGAAATGACACATTTTTGAATCCTTACCCTGAATTGGCACGTTCCGTCAATGAGAAATGTATCTAAAGAAATATTCTAAACCAGAATTTTTCGGGATTCATCCCGTATTTACATTTTGTCAAGATTTTTGTAACAAATACAGTTGCATCTGTTCTTTAAATTAATTTTTTTTTCTACAATTCACTATTAATTGTGATTGCGTTATATCTTGATTTATTATTAAAATTTACTTGTTTTTTTTTTAAATTTAATTTTATCAGAAGTCAATAATAATACTGCCCAATAATGAAAACGAGAAAGGTTGCCAATTATGAAGGTGCCCATATGCTTTTTCGGATTTTCCTCGGGTGAGATTTTGTCAAGCCCAGGTTCTACACCTTCGGTGTCTTGTGAATATAAAAAAATTATTGGGAGAGACGGCTAATTCAACGAGCATCAATCTTATAAAGAAAGTAAAGTAACTCAGTAATGTACAATCAAGAAAATATGAGAAATCTTATTCAAGCAATTCATAGCCAAGAGCATTGCTTGACAAAGCATATTTCTTTTATTTTACACACACTCAACACGAGTGGTTTAATTTATAATGTCACTCCTCATTTAAAACGAGAAGAAAGATATTCAACTGCCCATCGCACCTTGTTCATGTCCAAATTCAGTAATTTTAAAAGCCTTGAATCAAGCCAGGAATCCTAGAATACACAAGTACATGCAATGTGACGAACGTAAATTGAAACTTGCCGAATCAAAACTAGGACTATTAAATTTTATAAGTTTATCCGCATCTTCCAGTCACTCTACTATCATGCGACGGCGAAAGTCTGCACACCTCAGGGTGAAAGCGATACTTTCCCAATCTCAAAAGGAGTCCTCCAAGGGGAAACTGCCAGCCCCGCGCTTTTCAATCTGTACATCCAAGGACTATCGGACGCATTCGGAAAGGTACAACTTGGTGGTATCCAACTCGCCAACATAATCATACACCACCTCCTCTATGCAGATGACCTGGTAATTGTTGCCGGTTCCAAAGAGTCGCTCCAGAGTAAGATA